>JACXGI010002874.1:51414-68439 GCA_016801175.1 Esox masquinongy
ACACACACACACACACACACACACACACACACACACACACACACACACACACACACACACACACACACACACACACACACACACACACACACACACACACACACACACACACACACACACACACACAGAGGGAGTCTTTGAAGAAGAGATTTGGCTTTCACGCAGATGCTCTGGATAAAAGGACACGAGCCGTCATACTGTCACCTCCTTTGAAGTGGTTTCTCTTCATTTATTCACCCTCTATGCACTTTTGTATCCATGAAAACACACAACACACACCGACACAAACACACACACACACACACACCTGTCCACGAATTTTCATTTTGACGGCTGTTTTAGTGTTTAAAAATCTGCTTAAAAGGTCTACGGTAGGTCTACTGGACAAGGATATCTGAAAGTCAACGTAAACTTAGGCATTCATAATTTGACAGAAGGAAAAAAATCAATGACTAAAATTCAAAGACATTGTAGAAATTATTATTTTTTATTGTAACGGGGTGAGATACGGGGAACAGACAAAGTGCCAGGGTTCTGGGCCCATGTGGGCATTTATTAACAGAAAGCGGACTCAAACAAAGCAAAAACAGAAATTAACCAAAAACCCAGGTGCAGGGACCAGCATTCCACTCTGTAATTCCTTCCACTTTCTGCTGCCTGAAGCTGCTTTCCTAGGGTCCCTTTAAACTCCCCCTGATGAGGCCTGATTGGGGACAGGTGTGCCTTGTCAAGGTGTGGAAGCCGAGCTGGCTTTACTGACACCAATTGGGCTGCGTTCAAGGGCCCTGTTTTGCAGCCCCAGGCCAGGTGGTTCTCCCTGGGGCGTTCCCCGATGCTGGTAAGACATAGTGTTCATGCCACAATATTGAACAACTAATATTTAGGCTACCTCTTACTTCTACAATCCATCATTTGGCCATCAAGGCCTTTTTCAATTACATTGAGCCTGTTGTCCAGAGTTTTTGTACACTGATTAAAACCAAGTATAAGTATATTAAAAGAACACTAATCTGAAAGGAATGAACCCTGAGGGACACGGAGGCCAGGTAGAAGGATCAAACAGAAGGGATATTAGGGTCGCTCCCCGTTAAGTAAAGTCTAATGTCCGTCTACATGCTTCAAGATCGACATCTCACATGAACATCCAAATATTGACTCTCTAAACATGTGGAAGTGAAGTGGATATTGGGGTTGACATATCAGTGTCACTTCTGTACGAGAAGATCATAAATATAAATCACCTGAGCCATGACACGCACTGAGGTCAGCCCTCGTCATGTAGGAAGAGAAAGTGGTTGCTTGTCTACGGTGGGATTCCATTTCATGGAAGCCAGCAACGAAACCGCAATAATTATCTTTGTTCGGCATTAAATCACAGATCTTAAACATCTTAACTGATGAGGAAAAAATTACAGTGAGCAAAGTGGTCAGCGATGGTTTAACCATCACCGATGTTGAGCACAGAAAACATCTAACAAATGAATGTACAATATACTAACCCTATTTATACCATAACAACGTACAGAGGCCTCGGAGGATCAATAGAAGTCATATATCTTTAACGAGACCAGTCATCCAAAACAACAAGCCAAATTCCTACCACACCAGAGTCCTCTTTTATATCCTGTGGCGCTCAATTCACTTCCTAATGATGGAAGGTAAATGCCTCCGGTCGAGACAGAAGTTGTGGTTGGATGGAACAATATGCAGCAAACTAAGAATAGACCTGGTGAATAGAGAGAGATTACCCCATCTGGGATGTGTGCACACGGAGAGAGGCTCTGCTGTCAAATCAAAACAAAATCAACCCCCTTCAATATCACCACCAGAGAGTAGATATATTGTAATAATAATGAAATGTGATACCGACGCTCCCTCCTCCAATATCACGGTGTTTGCTGAAGCGGTTGCCCCCCCCCCACATCTCCCAGGGACCGTTCAGATGGGGCTTGATATGAGGTTAGGACTCCGAGCAGAAGATAAGATATCGCCCACAGACTGTTTGCTCTCCTGAGCCTCGCGGCGTCTCCCCCCCCAAAAAAATCTACGTTGGACGTCTTCTGGATGAGGAGCGGGGGAATGTTTGGTGCGACAGGATGAGGTCTTAATCCACTGTTGGAGGGCAGAGACCGGTGGAGATGGAACCTCACTAGGGCGTGGACGTCGCCTTGGGAACAGTGGAGAAGGTCCCGGTGAAGAGCAGCCGGGGCTTCGGGGTAGAGCAAAAAACCTAGGCAGGCGAGTTGCGGGTCAAAATGCTCAACCTGGTGCACTATGGGATACGTCCTCCTCCCCACGGATTAACATAGTGGAGAGAGCCATGCGTGTAGAGCTACAAGACAGCTTCAGCGACAACTTCAATGTCGACAGGAGTGTGGAGCGTGTGGAAAATAGAGTATGTGAGCGGTTGTTTCCTGAATACGCCTCTTGTTGTTGGGGGAGGTCACAGGGAGGTGCTCAATCTAGAAGTACTGTAGCCTTTTAATTTGACTTCATGAAGGAGGCCTTTGCTGACACGTTTCTTAAATATCAGGCCGTTCATATTACACCTGAAAAGACCTGGTTATTACTGTGGCTAACTGTAGTGATATCCAGGAGTCTGGGCCATTTTCACAGGATGACAGTATGAGGTCTTTAAATGGCAGGACTATAAAAGCCAAGGGTAAATCAGCTAGGGAGCTGCTACTCAGTGTCAGGGGTCATGGGAGGCCTCGGTGTGTGGAGGAGCTGTTATCTGTAACCTGAGGTGTCCTTACTGAAAGAGACCATTATTCAATTAGAAATGAGGTGCGCGTGTGTGTGTTGATAACCTTGAAACAGAAAATAAACACTTCCCTCTAAAGGTGTTGGGTTTGACCGTACCACAGAGGGAGCTCAGTGAAAAGTAGGTTTCTGTATTTCACGTTACAGTATTAGAGTTTATCTACTCCTATCTAAATACTGTATGAAAACAATTCTGTTTAGCAACATAAAGAACAATACTTGGAAATGTATTGTAAAAGGTTGATGCTGTACAATACTGTAATTATAATGAGCAAATGTATAAACAAATATTATTTTCTCCTTTGGGTGAAGTCGATCTTAAATGCTCGGACTCCGATCCTCTTGGGTCAAGTAGAGATGTCAAGTCATAATTAGTGTAGTTGAAGTGTCCTCCACTCTCCAACAGCAGAGTTAACACACAGGTTAAAATGTTGTTTAATCAATAAAATATATTGCAGAACTATGTTTTTAATAGTATACATTTTTAGTATTTTGGGTAACTTGCAAATGATGCCCTAATAGAGAAGATGGCAGATCATTCATACAAGCACGTTTTTGTGCAAGTTCATTCTCCTCACCTCTGCTCCTTTCAAATTTTTCAAAAGGTATGGTATAACACTGTATTCTGTGGGGTGAATTACAGTACCATTCAAAATACAGCAGTTATTTCCCCACCCACACAATTCTTCCCAGAATGCTCCAATATTTACAGTACGCTTTGGTAAAACCTTTCACAATACCTTTATGTTGATACTAACAACAAATGACCTTATAATTGCTCAGCTAGGGGGAAGAGCTGGATTCTTTGTCTCCAGACAAGCAGCTTGGAAGGGTCTGAAGGATTCATTCGATATATTTGACTGAATTATGAGGAAAATCTGTTGAGAAAAATACATTATGCTCAGAAGACCATTCACAATCCATATTTAGTTTGTAATGACGATTATATGATCATTAGTATTGATCATTTTGAGTCATAGTATTGGATTCATTTAGCTGTTGTGTTATTAGTACATCAGAGAAAAATGACTAAATGTACCTGTTTTTGTATTCAGCGAGACAATTTTAAACAAAAAAACAAAAGAAAAAACAAAATTGTTGCACAACCAATGAAAATGCAGATTTACATAAGTATTACGCAAACCGACCAAAATAACTGCTCTGTATTATTTATATAGTATATCCACCTCACCAATATTGCTGAAATAATGCGAATGTTACGGAACATCTAGTGGGAATCACAGGAAGAAATGTATTGTACCCTCTGAAAAAACGATGTTCAGAGTGAACTACATAAAGCTACAGCCCTGTTCTACAGTTCTACTATAGCCCTCACAATACCCTACAAGCGCCGAGGTGAAAGGGAAAAGAATATGTTCTAACCCTCGGTTCCGCTGTAGCTTCACGGTCGGCAAGCAACCGCTACCTCATAAAGGGCCGGGAGAAAGAGAGAGGCGTCTCTGGAGCTGTCAAACAGTGCCACGGGGAGAGAGGGAAAGGGGAAGAGGAAGGAGGGAGGGAGGGACACAACACCAACACAGCCTCACACTCTTCCCCTGCGATCTGCGGCTTTGTGCCGGGAGAAGATAAACGATTTGGAGCTGCGTGGGATGCACTCCCCCTGGAAGACGGCAACAATGCCAAGACGCCGACAGAGGGATGGTGGTGGGTGACTAGGGAGGGAACGGGGGGGGGTGGGCATAGAGTGGGTGAGATAAAGGTGGAGGAGAGCGGCGGCGCAGGGTGGGGGAGGATGTGCAGATGCCTGTGAGACACTCAGAGGAAATAGAACCCCGGTGCTCGGTAGAAATGGCATTGATTTCCCCGCTCAGCTCAGTGCTCGCCATCAGACACCGGCCCAGCTCGACTGCCCTCTGATACTGTTTGCCATTTTCCCACAAGGGCCCCCAGAGACTGCTTCTCTAAAATCAATGGCTGGGCTTTTTAACTGGCCAGACCTTCGCCGTGTCACAGAGGAAATGGCCAGGAAGATAAATACTATCAGCAGCAAACGTGACGAGTCCAGTCCAGGGGTTCAGGCCGGTGCTCTCGACAGTGGGGTGTACAGGGAGGGTGCTGGCCAGATGTGCTGGTATTGTTCCATGTGCTAGTATTGTTCCTTTAGAAGGTGGGTGTGTGTTTGTGCATGTGAATCTGTTACATCTGTGTGTGTGTGTGTGTGTGTGTGTGTTTGCTAGCGCGAGCACATGTTTTAATATTGTTTGTCACTTAAAGCTCCTCAAAGGTTCTCTGGTGGTTCTCTGGTGGTGCTAAGCCCAGATCAAACCTATTAAACACTGAAATGGGGATCGATTTCTGTGGCCACACTCCCCATCCGTGGGTGTTTCTAACTAAAGAGGCCAGAGGGCCTTTATACTTCTAGTCTGTGATTTGAAATATCAACTTCTAACCCCACACACCATATTGGGCTTATATCCCTCTCCCTCAAATCCCTTGCTGTTTCTTTTAACTAAATATGCAACTGCGGTTTCTTTTTGTGCCCTCCCTCGCTGAGATCTGGCATTTATTGAATGAATTATTAGTGTGCTGAGAAACACTATTTGTTTAGCAGAATCAATGCTGCCCTTCAGAAAGAAAGAAATCCGCTCCTAACTTTAGACCAGACATCATTTGCAATAAATCATATACAATCAAAGCGGTCATCGCCAATGGCTTAGCCGTTAGACAGAACTCCAACAGCTCCTGAAGAGAATGTTGTCTTAAGCGGAGAGAAGGAAGCCAGGTTAGCTGAGGACACTGAAGTTCTGCGTAAACAGAGACAGAGAGACCAAAGCTCCAAGCATTGATTTCTTCAATGAAATAATAGATTACAAAGACAAACCGACAGTCCTCTCTGTACCAGACCTGAGGCCTGATCCACACAACTCAATGGGATGGTGCTTCTTACAGGTGGACAGCATATCAATAGCTGGAATGTCAGAAATTAATGAACACATGGAGGACTGGCAGGTTTTGGGGAATGAGGTGGGCTGAGTAGGCCTACTTAAAAAACAAAAAGGAAGAAATGACCCGCAAGTCCCTAACAACGTGACACAAAGTCACCACGTGTCGAACAAAACAAGACAACGTATTTCATAACACATTAGGACTTTCTTCACTTAAAAACTGTTTCGACGGATCGATCAGAAAACTTTGAAAAGAGACCTACTTTGAAGATCCTAGCACACTGTCGTCGTACAGAGGGGTTGTGTAATAGTTTCATTTTTACCGCGGTTGTATAACGGGCAGCATTTTGCTCGTCGGTTAGACACACAGCTATCTGGCTGGAGGTGTTCCGGAATTGCTTGCTTTCCCTGGGCAGAAGGAGCATCCACCACCCACTCTGTCCTATCAGTCCCCATTCAGGAATCACTTTAATCCTGATCAGCCATCCATATAGCACATAGACACTAATCTGGCTGTCTGCTTTTCACCGGGACTGGCAGGAAAGCAAGCTGCGGAGTCGCTTTAAACACAGTTGATCTAAACAGGAGTGCTAGGCAGATACAGTACCAGTTAAGACCCATTGCGCCAAACACAATCTCCTCATTCTTCCTTCATAAAGGCAGAGAGCTCTATTATTACCATTCTGTTGCCAAGCAAACATACCCCATCAGTGTAACTGTCAGAGCACAGCGTTGATTAGCCTATCATCTCATTCATTCAGCCTGAAGAAGCTCTTTGAGAGGTGAGGAGGAGACCTGCTTGAGACAGGAGAGATTAAAAGCTTATTAATTGTGCTATGATTCCAAACACACACCTGAACATTGATCGGTGAATTAATGAATATGTCTGTCTCTTTTAAAGCCATATTATACAGCTAATCAGAGCTGACTGACAGGTGAGTTTTCAAGAGTCAGCTAGCTACGTGCCTTATGCCCTAGACAGGTAATATCAAGAAAGAGAAGTTCTCCAAAAGTAGCGCACCATGGTTGTGGAGGTAATCCATAGTTCTGCACCCTTTATTTTAACTTAGATCTGGAGCCTGTGCAGTAGAGTTGAGTCAGGTTTGATTTATGACAAGATTATCTGGCTCAAGGGGGAGAGAAAGGAGGAAGGGTGTGTGGGGGGGGGGGTATTCGAGAGGAAGGAAACAGAAGGGAGACGGGGGTACGGTTAAAAGTGTCACAGCTATTTTAAGTGGTGCAAAACTTTGTGAAAAATGGCAGATGCGATGTTTTCTCGCCGCATATTCAAGTGCGCTCTCAAGTTTCACAAGAAAGTTCCCCTTAACGTTTTGTCTGTTTGGCTTTGTCGCAATCGTGTGAAGGGAAGCAATCGTCGCTTTTAACACCCGAAAGTTTCTTGTCTTCTTCGACGCTCCAGCCGTCTCTTGATCAGTGTCATTTGATATGGTGAACCTCACAACGCAACATACAGTATTCATACCAGTCGTATGTGTTTCTTTGAGCAGCAATTGAAAGAACACAAAGGGGCATCAACATCCTCTGGCATGTGTAAAATATGTTTCGGTCCTAAAGAAACAGAACCAAAAATGTGAGTGCACACACGCAATTGTGTATCACTGCCCACATAACAACCCACCCAACTGTACTTCTGTTATTGTGGCTGCAATACAAGAGGAGTCAGGCGAAGTTGGAGGCGGGGGGATGGAACAAAAGTACTGCACGTCGCCATGGAAACAGAGCTTGAGTGATAAGCTGCACTTGGGAGTGTTAAAGCGCTTCACAGCCATATTTCTGTTTATGGAAACGCTGTGGGACCAGCTAGCAGCCACCGATCAAGCTGTGAACAGCTCACCCACTGAACAGATCTCATTGTGCCAGTAGAACCATATCTCAAGCTGTCTCATATGCTCACACATTAAGCCAGGCAATAATAAGATAAAGATGGGGGGGGGGGCAGCTCCTTGACTAATAAACTGCTGAGAAAGTTGTGTGGCTTTTTCTTTCAATCAGTTAGCGCTGAAGCTTTTGAACAGGTGACAAGCCAGTCGCACAGAAAGTAGACATCATTACTCCGAATACGTACAGAATTTGACTCCCTGAAACACTTTTATCTGCATAACTTGGATTGGAATTTCCATTAGAAGGCTTGGTTGGTTTGTGGTTGGTTATACTATTCCATATTTTTAACCATCCCTTGATCTATCCCTTGATTTTAACCATCCCTTGATCTGGGTCAGGTTATTCCATTAATCTCACACAAGAAATAATTCAACATGTCTATATTCTTTCACAACAGAGATGAAAGACAGACTGTCTTCAAAGTAAACGCCTTCTTTAGGTTAATATAAAAACAGAGCATGGACTGCCATTAACGTAAAGAGAAGTCATGTTGCCCAGAATAATAACATATTAATGTGGAAACACTTTAGTTGGCTAAAGGACATTAGGCATCCTAGAGACAGAACGGAAACCATTACTGAGGTCTGGAGTGACTACATCCTTAATCTAAAAGTGGCCCAAGCAGTGCTTTGATTTGATAATGATGTTCTAACTCTAACATTTTTACAGTCTCCTGTTAACCTATTGTTACTAAAAAAAAACACATGGTACAAATGTTCTTTATAACTACAGTTCAGGTTTTGGACAATCCATGACAACAGCACCTCTATATACTCTGGTGCCAGAATCAACAGGTGCGACATACTTTTAGAGTTGAAGTAAAATGTTTATTTTTTTATTCATGTAAACCAGGAGACATTTACAACCAACAGTTATTTGACATGTACAGACTTTGGCTAGCTCCACAGTTTGAATCCATCCCTTCAGTCAAATACCGACAAATTAGAAAAGGATGTCTGCATTTAGCACCAGTCTCCTTAGCTAACACTAATCCATGTCACTCCTTGTCATTGTCTTTGGCACATGACATGGAGAACATGAAGCTAAAGAGAATGATACCCAGGCTAGTTTGCATTGAATGACTCAATTACTGAAATGCAATTTGAACAATTAATAGCACTTAACGTCCTTCTTCATAGAAACTGCACTAACAACACTAAATAGCACAACTGCCTCTCTGCTATTGTATGTAAGGCTACGTCTTTACAATATAGAATATGTAATTGCACTTTCAACCAGGATTTAATACATTTAGGCGACAAGGGAAAACCTATGATGTTTGCATGTACATGAATAAGCATTGAGATAGCGAGAAATGCTAACTAATAACTGTATACTGTGCAGAGCAATGAGCGGAGTGTGTCTTGGGCTACAAACCAGACAGCGTTGTGAGACTAAGGGGCGACAGCTTACAACTAATGACTGATCGGGCAACCTGGAACACTACACAATAAAAAGCGTGACATTTATTTTACTACGCAACAGTTCTAGTAAGCTCAGTTCCCAGTTGAGTACGGTCCATTTCTCAAATAACTGAAAATCCTAAATCAACAATGAAATTAACAAGGAGGAAAATAACAAAAGTTAACAGAATAACAAATGGGTAGAAAATGCTCATAATACAGATATCAAACGAGCAGGCCCAGACTTTAGTCTCAGTCATCAAATGGAATGAATCACAATTAACTTAACGGGGGGAACCAACCAACAGTCTGACATGAGTTGTCCCCCCGTGATGATGTCATAAGTAAGGGCTGCTCGCCGGCACATCATTCTGGTTTTTCTGATCCTCCCAGGACACATTTGAGCTGCCAGAGCCCCAAAATGGGTGGAGCTTGTGGCTTCGGTTATGAACCAAACAAACAATCAGCTCCACCCATAACGGGATGCAGCACACGCAAAGTCTACGATGCCCGACAGACCTCCTAGTGACACTGTGGTTCGTCTTCCAGACTAGCCACTCCCTCCCTATCCCTTTCTCTCTCTCAGAAAAAAGAGGTATCGGATGAGAAGGCCCCTGCAAGTCTGAAGTCTTCTCTCAGCAGGACACAGAACAGGCGTTGGGGGAGGGCTTTGGAGTAGGGCGCGGGCCGCGGGACACAAGTACGCAGCAGAATCTCACGCCCTGCGGGGGGAGGGAAGTCGGGCACAATGGCACCTCCCGGTGGCTTTCTGTCATCCGCTCCGCCTGCACGTCCTATGTCTTCATCCAGCGGAGCCAACAGGGCCGCCTGTGGGGGCGGGGCAATGGGGAGGGGTCAAAACGTAGAGGATTTAGTATGAAAATACACCAAACGTGAGGACAAGGTCTCGCTGGGCTGCACACGCGCAGGTTGCCCAATCATCAGCACTCGTTCGATATGAAGTTGTTTTGTGATCACTTTCATGATTTTATATGGACACGTTCAGCTATTTAAGACAACTGCTCATATTCAGGATTTCCTTTGAGATTTAGAGTAAATGTACATACAAAGGACATGTACATGTACACTTGTCCCATTTCACACTGCTCTGAGGAGTCTGCTTTGCAAGATCCCAGATGTCTCATGACTTTGCAGCTCTATGTTTACGATCCCCATCGCCCAAGTGGCTTACATTCAGGGAGGTATAACATGCAGAGGCCTTAGCACAGCAGACCTTCTGTAAAAGGCCAAATATTGTTTCAGTTCAAGCACAACCTTGGAAACATGCTACAGGTTTCCCAAAGAATGAATAACTATGACAACTAAGACTACGGAAAACATACAATTAATTCCACATTACTTGTTCCAAGTTGTGGTGGAACAAAACAGTGATTAAAACTGGCCTGGAAAAAAAACAAACTAAAATGGCTGGCCAGAAAAAAAACGATAGCAGAAAGTTACAGCAATCTATTTTTACTGAGCAGGAACAAATTAAATAAATTAGCGAGTTAATTACAAATGAACAAATGCCTTCTCAGATCTTTCAAAATCTCAGCTAAGACGACACATGTAGAGGATTGTATTGATTAGGTGCTTTCAGATCAATTCATGTGGTCCGTTTTGGTAGGGCCGAGCATGACCCTGAAAGAATGCCAACGCTGTGTTAAGTTCAACAGCCAGCAGGGATCAACCATCCCAGCAACCTACCAATATGTACGTTAAAACAAGCACACATACACATGAATAGACATAAAACAGTAAACCTTTACAGGACATGGCTAACCTATTGAACTATAGACCACTACTCAGTTTGCATACTAAACAAGCTGGGTATGGCTAGTCTACTTCAGATATAAAGACAAGGGGGTATGGTATACGGGCAATGTATTACGGCTGAGCGCTTTTCTTATGCACAACACATCATAGAGTGTGCGCATGGACACAGCGCTTAGCTGTGGTATATTGGCAATACACCGGAAACACCTGCAATGCCTTATTGCTATTATAAACTAGTTACTAAAGAAATTAGAGCAGTAAAAAGTGATGCTATGTCATACCCGTGGTATATAGTCGCATATACCACGGCTATCAACCAATAAAAAATTAGGATTCGAAGCACCAGGTGTATAACAAACTTTAGACCACTACTTCGTGTACACACTAAACCAGCGGGCTTAAACTAATCTGCGATGTACCAACCTCCACATCGACCAGAAAACCCTTGTTTATCATCGCAAAGCATCAACAGAGAATGACAGCAGATGGACAACAAACAAAAAGGACTGATTAGCTCTAGACTAACAGGAAAGTGGCTTGAAGAAGAAATGGATGGGAGGAGAGGTGGAAGGTAGTTAGGTGAAAAGGTCAGGGGATGGTTTAAAACAACATAAGTGGCATGGCTTCGAGAACGCGGCATTTCTCTTAGTGTCACAGAGGTCTGGAAATTGCAGCGAATCACTCTTCCAGACCATTACCACAGAAATGACTGTAATCTCTGTCTGTATCCTTCACTGGCTGCCTCAGCGAGCCTGAACCTCAGAGGGAGCGCTGTTTGGCAGGTAGACAGAGGGACAAGACAAGAACAAGCGATAAAAAAAAGAATACATTTTTGTTTGTGCATCGAATTCGTAAACATTTCAACAGTACTAAAACGTAACTTCAATCCGCGTTATCTTTCCTTTCTTATGATGCATGTGACGAAACGGTGAGTTAAATCCCAGACGCTGTCATGCAGGCAAACTCACTGGGCTGGGTTTGACAGGCTGTTACAGAGGCTTCGTGAAGTTAGGTTAAAACAGAGGCAACCAAGGCCACAAGCGAGAGTTGACTCAGTAGAAAGAACCCAAACAACCCGTCGAGTGACGACTGGATGTTGCCCTTCTTAAACACAGGAAAAGGGCGGCTCAAAAAGAAAGAGCCTTTGGTGGGCGGGGCAAGTAAGCAGGGGGGCATGGAGCAGGTGGAGCGAGGGTGGCAGAGGCGAACAAGGTGGACAAATGACCAAAGGGTGTAAGAGTAGAGTAGCTGTACTAATAGTGGTTACCTCATCACAGGTGAAGTCAGCCAGCTTGACATGGGTGAGACGCAAGCAGCGTTAAGAGACAAATAAAAGACACATCAAAAAATACACACACACACACAAACCACGTAACACGATGGAGAGAACCGACAGACGGAAAACAGCAGAACAAACGGAAGAACAGACAACAAAACAGCACAACGTCAGACGAATAGGAAGAGGATTAGGTTCTGCTTGAGAAGGCATGACATTCTTTCACCTGAACGCATTGCATGCATATGCATACCACACAGTCAGAGCAGGGCAGGCTGCTCTGCAATCAAACGGCAATCAATCAAACTGCTCGTCCATTGTGGTATCGGTAACCTGGGACACGTCCTTCAATGGATGAGGGACATCTTCCCTCCCTTCCGTTATTCATCCCGTCTCTGTCCGTCTTTTCCAAGAAACTCTGCTCATTTGATTGGCTGATGACTTTGCCTGATTTACATAGGCTCGGGATAATTACAAGCTTTCTATTTAGAGCTCGGCAACACACGGGCTGTAATTTAACACTCAGACATCTTGGTGAAAAAAAAAGAAAAGTTGAGGGAGGGGGCGAGAGTTTGCTGAAATCCAACTCTTTTTCTGCATCGTTTCTTCCTCCAACAGCAGGCACAGTGGAGGTAGCCAAGACAAACATTCAGTCCCTGTTAGCATTCTGTTTACAATTACTCTAAGAAGCAGAACTGGGTCCGCAGCCAGGGACCAAATCAGATGATGAACTCTCAGCTCTCATCTCCTGTGGAAGACGCATTTATTGGCTTACACTTTAAACTAACTTGAATATTTAACAAAAATAAAAATGTGTTGTGGGCTGTGCCAAGACTAAACCAGTATATTTCAATATGTTGCAGCCAAGCATATACTAACCATCATAACCAAGACAGGTGCAATTATACAGCGCAATGCAATGGCTAATCAATCAAAAGAGGGGCCTTTTATCCGGTCATCCAGACTATTCAGAATAACAGCAGCCAGGATACAATATGTAGGCAGCTATATCATCCCTTTCATATCAAACCACACTGAAGAAAAAAAAAGGATTTATCGTTCTTCTGCTGGTCATAAAGTACATGGAGAAGTTGTCCAAAATACAACTAAATGTCTCTCTCGTCCCAATTTTGTGATGTCCAATTTGTGATAAATGCCTCTTCTGATTGGAGCTACTACTAAGCGGGTTCAGGATCAACACGTGTCCTCCAATGCACATCTCGTCAAACTGTTCGGCTACTTATCACACTGCTTTTTCAACCAGGAAGTATTCTCTGGAAAATACAGTTTTGCACAAAAGTATTCATACCCATGCCAAATTTGGAGCCATAGTAAATTTTTTTTTGACCAATAGGTTTCTTCTGGCTGGAAATGACATAAACAAGTGACAAAACACGGTAAGACATTGTGCTGGAGATTCAAATGAATAACATAACTATTTCTGTTTTTAGCCATGACTTGCAGTTGACTAGTAACTGACTAGAGAACTACAGCTGTTCTCAATTTATAGGTGATTAGAATGCTCTCTCATGGTGGAAATTACAAGACCATTTTAAATGGTATAGAAACTTGCATTTTCTCAAAAATATGCCACAATTTCAAGGGGTATGAATAATGTTGGACATGGCATTTTTCGTAAAAATTTGAAAAAAACCGAAATAGTTACGTTATTCATTTGTATCTCCAGACCAATGTCTTACCGTGTTTTGTCACTTGTTTATGTCATTTCCAGCCAGAAGAAACCTATTGGTCAAATAAAAATGCACTATGGCTCAGAATTTGGCATGGGTATGAATACTTTTGGTCTTAACTGTACATGCTTGGACAAGCTCATTCTTCTGCTAACAACCACGACTGAGCTTGCAGGCACTCGACTTACCACATGGGGTCACTAGAGTGCAAAAAGCCAAGGGAGCCCTGTCCACCATATCCACCTCGGGCGCTACTGAACCAATTTGCACCGTCCTATCCGGGATCCCCAGGCCCTGTCAGTACGCCATGACCAGGATTTGGAACATTAGAACATGTTTACCTATCACCTACGGCAAAAAGACCTTTGTCCGTCGCAACATGCAGAGACTTTTTTTTACAGAAGTCTTGCCCATACTGTGACGAGTCGTGTGCAAAAATCTTGACTTGACTTAAACCCATTTTTACACGGTGAGGAAAGAGGCAAGGGGAAAGTAGTGATAAGTCAACCCACTAGAAGACATTCCGGCAGCAGCATGCTTCGTGTTACTCAGGCAGCAAGCCCAGGAGCCCCTGGGGGCACGGAGGAAGGCTGGGTGTTTAGGAGGGGGACCAGTCAGGGGAAACGTAACATTTCCTGGCTGGGCTGTTGGGCCGACAGCAGGTGAAATGATAGTGGCATGACATCCTGTGATGCCAGCGTTTAGGAGAGGCCCCGGTGGGAGAGGGTAGGTGTACGTGAGTGTGTCCTAGGCGGCGACGACGGCACGAGACAGAGAGCGCTTTACCCTCTGAGCGCTGACAAACAGCTTGTGGATGATGCTGCCGGCCGGGCCGCGCCCTGCTCCAATCACAGACACCTCGGGCTCCTCCAGCAGAGAGCTCACAAACCTAGGAGAGGGAGGGGAAGAGAGTCATATCAGGGGAACACAGTGAGAAAACACCCAGGTAGACGCATTCTATTTACAACATGCAATTACACATTCACCCATGGAACAACAACAAGGGGGTTTTAAAAGACAACACGCGGAGTGGAACATGTCCCTCTCCCCCTACCACAGCGTCTCAGGCACATGCCCATGGGCAAGAGGCGGAGGAAGGGCAGGAGGTTTGTGGCCAGTGCTCCGGGCTCGCCCCGGGTGTTCTCTTAATGAGGCTGGATCTCCGGCCCGATGGCCCGACCGGCCGAGACCTCACAGGGCCCCTGGGAACGACGACCACTAGAGCCCTCCGCATCCATCTCCTACTCCACGCGGCTGAGCCTCCGACGCTGTACCGAACGAGCGAGGGGCACGCGAGCACAGACACGCTACCCTACGCTCTCTTATTACAATGTGAGCAGGGAGGAGGCCCGGGGAGTGGTGGAGCGGGTGGAGGTTTAATATAGCACACCACACCGCACAATAGTGGTCCAATCAAATTACATCCCGCCACTTTGTGTGTGTGTGTCTGTTGTGTGCGCGCGTGTTTGGAGGACGTGTCTGCGTGAGCGCGTGTATCCGCCCGACATTTATTAGCATTCCCCCTCACGCTCCTCCGAGCTGGGTGTACGATAAAATGAGGACGGGCGGGTGATATTAATAAAGGGAGAAGGAGCAGGATGCAGGCATGGAAGGCAGCTACAAACGAGGACCGCAGAACAAAAGGGGAGGATGAGCAGCGACATGAGGGTTAGATGAAACGTATCTGCCGGCTCCACCTGAAGCAGGGGAGGACAGATCTACAGGGAAGCTATGCTGTCTGCCAACCTATCTGACGTTCTCTTAATGGGGCCGACCTGCATAGCAATGGATACATTAGAACTAGTCGGACTGATTTCGCTCAGGTCGTCGGCACATCTCCGCAGAGCGCTGTCCCGTCCTACTGCTCAACATTGATCCTTTGAAGGCGTGCTTCTGTATCCTGATGTACCCTACCTCTCCAGGTCCTCGGTGCCGTCTCCCTGCTCAGCCTTGCCGATGCCAAACTTGGCCTTCAGAGAGCGGGAGCGGGCAATGACCGTCTCCACCGATATCAGCTGGCCGATCACGTCCTGTTGGAGGGCAACGAAAACAGAGACACTGAACACTGGGGTGGGGGAGCTGGGGGCGTAGCGTGGCCATGTCCAAGTCAAACCAACGGGTTAGAAGTCGCTAGGGGTTTTGCAGCGTCTCCCCTCCAATGAAAGGATTGACCCCGGTTTAACGGGAAACAGGTGTCTCCCCTCACCTCCAGTTTCTTGTAGTCTGGGCTGGGGTGGCGCAGCAGCTTACTGGCGTGAGAGGTTGCCTGCTGGATGGCCTTTCTAGCCGATAGGATGTCCTCTACTGACTCTGTGTGGGAGAGAAGACAGCAAGATGGTCAGATGAGAGACAGAGAGCGACCAAGAGAGAGAAAGAAATAGAAAATTACAGGAGAGAGAGAGAGAGAGAGAGAGAGAGAGAGAGAGAGAGAGAGAGAGAGAGAGAGAGAGAGAGAGAGAGAGCAGCTGTTACCCACCCTCCTCCTTCTCCTTGAGGACGGCGGCATGGAGGATACAGGGCAGGAGATGGCGGGCCAGGTCTGCTGGTTTCTGAACTGCCAAGTAGTGGAGCACCTGGGGAAGGAAGGAATACAAAAACCCCTCTCTCGTCAACTCCCTTACAGCCATTATGATTCCAGAGGTTGTCAGGGACCCAGCCAGGTACTTGACATTTCAAAAGGCATTGTTCCTTTACCACACGGGTTCACTGGCTTCTTTTGACTTATAGTCTGCCTGCCTGTCGCACAAGCCCAATTGTGTTGCTGAGATGCAGCGCTGCATTTATATGATGCACTTCTTCAAACAATACAGGGCCATTCGTTATGCTGCGTGTGTCCGGGATGAGATTCCAGGAGCTCAATCTGATTAGTCACCCCAAATGATACCCAATGCTTGAGGCTCTTGTGGACATCGAAAGAAGTCACGTGCTCCATTAATAAGTTTCAATCAGAGGTGCACTCCGATCATCTACCTACCTAAGACCCCAACACCCTGTCATCTACCTACCTAAGACCCCAACACCCTGTCATCTACCTACCTAAGACCAAAACATCCTGTAATCTTCCTACCCAAGAGCACATTACCTAAGACAGCAATATACTGTCATCTACCTACAGTGGATATAAAAAGTCTACACACCCCTGTTAAAATGCCAGGTTCTTGTGATGTAAAAGAATGAGACAAAGATAAATCATGTCAGAACTTTTTCCACCTTTAATGTGACCTATAACGTGAACAATTCAATTGAAAAACAAACTGAAATCTTTGAGGGGGAAAAATAAAAAACTCACAATAACCTGGTTGCATAAG
>JACXGI010002875.1:0-16419 GCA_016801175.1 Esox masquinongy
GGATATAAAAAGATATCCAAAGCCTTGCAAATGACAATCATTACTGTTCAATCACTTATTAAGAAGTGGAAAATTCGGGGATCTCTTGATACCAAGCCAAGGTCAGGTAAACCAAGAAAGATGGCAGCCAAAACTGCCAGAAGAACTGTTCGGGATACAAAGAAAACCCACAGGTAACCTCAGGAGAAATACAGGCTGCTCTGGATAAAGAGCAGCCTGTGGTTGTTTCAAGGAGCACAATACGACGATACTTGAACAAAAATGAGCTGCATGGTTAAGTTGCCAGAAAGAAGCCTTTACTGCGCCAATGCCACAAAAAAGCCCGACAACACATTGACACGCCTCACAGCTTCTGGCACACTGCAATTTGGAGTGACGAGACCAAAATAGAGCTTTATGGTCACAACCATAGGCACTATGTTTGGAGAGAGATCAACAAGGCCTATAGTGAACAGAATACCATCCCCCCTGTGAAGCATGGTGGTGGCTCATGTTTGGGGGTGTGTGAGCTCTAAAGGCACAGGGAATCATTTGCATTCTTCTGCATGAAAGCTGTGCATGGGATGCTCTTGGACTTTCCAGCATGACAATGACCCTAAGCACAAGGCCAAGTTGACCCTCCAGTGGTTACAGCAGAAAAAGGTGAAGGTTCTGCAGTGGCCATCACAGTCTCCTGACCTTAATACCATCGAGCCACTCTGGGGAGATCTCAAACATGCGGTTCATGCAAGACAACCTAAGACATTGCATGACCTGGAGGCATTTTGCCAAGACGAATGGGCAGCAATACCACCTGCAAAAATTCGGGGCCTCACAGACAACTATTACAAAAGACTGCACGCTGTCATTGATGCTAAAGGGGGAAATACACTGTATTAAGAACTAAGGGTACGCAGACTTTTGAACAGGGGTCAGTTCATTTGCTTCCGTTGTTGCCATGTTTTGTTTAATGATTGTGCGATTCTGTTATGACCTACAGTTGAATGTAAATCCCATAAGAAATAAAATACTTTTGTTTTCTTTATAAACTGTACATATATTACCAATTCTCCAAGGGTATGCAAACTTTTAAGCACAACTGTAGAACAATATTAACTCTGAAAACTTATTAAATTGAGGTTGCATTCCAAATGCTGATAAACGACACCACAGTGATTACGTTATGGTCTTGAGAAAACCGAATGTTGTACAAATGTTTAACACCTCAAACAATGACTGAGATAAAGGTACCTGAAGATAAATTGTGCAAGATGTGTCTTTTGACAGGGTCAGTATTAGAGATGGACCGTCACGTTATCTGACAGGGTTAAGGTCAATATTGCAGATGGACCATCACGTCTTTTGACAGGGTTCAGGTCAGTATTGGAGATGGACCATCACGTCATTTGGCAGGGTTCAAGTTAGTAGGTAATTGCACAGTCGAAACAGGGAGTATTTGTCCCGAATTCGCTTATTTGTTACCAAGGGTGAGGGAGTTCCTGAGCAATGGATGAAAGGCAGGACAGGTCGAGCAGCTTCAGTGAAAGTGGGGTTAAAATGAAATCAATGTCAACTGTATTAATCACGTGCCAAGCATCAACTGGTACAGATTCACAGTGAAAGGCTTATTTCAGGGTTATGGCACAACAACGCTGTAAAAAATAAAAGTAAGTATTAGAAAGTTTGGGTGTTATTGTAGTTGTGACCTGTTTGCCGTTGGGGGGGGGATGGGCTGTGCTGTCTGGAGCAGAATATAATGAAGACCTAAAAACTATTGAGAAAGTGAAATGTACTCCCATTCTTGGTTGATATAGGATTTCAGCTGCTCAACAGTTTGGGTTCTCCATTGCCGTATTTTTCATTTCATAATGCACCAAATGTTTTCAATGGGTTACAGGTCTGGACTGCAGGCAAGCCAGTTTGGCACCAGGACTCAAACTACAGAGCCATGCTGTTGTAATATGTGCAGAATGTGGTTTGGCATTGCCTTGCTGAAATAAGCAAGACCTTCCCTGAAAAGGACGTTGTCTAGATGGCGGCATTTGTTGCTGCAAAACCTGTATATATTGATCAGCAGTAATGCGGCCTTCACAGATGTGCAAGTCACCCATGTCATGTGCACTATTGCACCCCCAAACCATCACCAGGGCCCAACATTAACATTTTTTGGGATTGGGATTGAAACTTACTGAACCCAAAAACATTTTTACGTCCAAAAGTTGTAATTAATCAGAATTATAACATATAACAAAATAATTTTGTTATTTAACAAGTTTAATCCTTTATGAAATGCATTCTGGACATACAAAACATTAAAAAAAGGTTTTTATTTCTTTCATCACATTTTTAATTATAAAAATTAATAAAAAAAAAGATAAGTCAACAAAACATTTCACTTATAAACAAAATACTAACTGATATTAACTAATATTAACATCCCCAGGGGAACAAGGGGAACGGCTGGACTGTCTTAGTTACTAGGTATGTGGTTGTTATAAGTTGTGCAATCACCCAATGGGCATCTGCATTCAAATTCCTGACCAGTACGGTCAAAGGCCCTGATGGTGGATTGTCAGCCACCCGCTTGGCTGTCATGCACACTAGGTGCTGTTTGCTGGCTAGTGAGGGACTGTTTGCGGAAGTTGTCAGTGCCTTTGTAAAACAGCCAACATTTGTGCACTCTAGCCGGGAACTTGCAACAGACAACAGTGCATTACTGTTGAAAGTCGAAACTGGTAAATTATTTTTTGCACTGAGGTAAATATGTTCGCTTACGTTTGAGCTCGTAGTTATCCTTCGCTGGCTTGAGTGACTCGCACACATTTTTAAATATTTTATTGAAAAACAATTCCAGTCAGCCACGTGTCACATCACTGCTCAACTCTTGACTGGCCAACGGCACGTGCAAAGAGCTGCAAGGTAGTTACCGATATTTTTGCGTGTGCCATATTACGAAACAGTTGGAGGACGTCGTGTTTATAATGCAATTATTTTTTGCAATCTAAATTTTTTTTTGTGATGGCCTGATAGAGACAGTAACTTCCTAGTTTTATTAGTTCCAACTTTACATTGTACTGGCCTGGGGCCATTGTTATTGTCGAGCACTGCATCATGGATGCTGACTTTTGAACCATGCGCTGATAACAAGCCAGATGGTCGCTCTCCTCTTTAATCTGGCATCCATAATTCCCTAGAAGAATTTCAAATTTTGATTAGTCAGACCACAGAGCAGTTTTCCACTTCGCCTCAGTCCATCTTAAATGAGCTCGAGCCCAGAGAAGGCGGCATTGTTTTTGGATCTTATCTTTACTTGAGAGTTTTAACTTGCATTTGTGGATGCAGCGACGTACTGTGCTCAGAGACAATGGCATTCAGAAGTGTTCCTGAGGCCACGCTTTGATGTCCACTACCGAATCGTGTCCGTTTTTAATGCAGTGCCGCCTGAGGGCCAGAAGATCACAGCAATCCAATATTGGTTTTCGGCCTTGTCCCTTGCATACAGAAATTTCTCCGGATTCTCTGAATCTTTTGAAGATATTATGTACCATAGACGAGATCCCCAAACTCTTTGCAATTTTACATTGAGAAACGTTTTTCTTAAATTGTAGCACTATTTGCCCACGCAGTCATTCGCAGAGTGGTGAACCCCTTCTTATCTATACTTCTAAAAGACTCATCCTTTCTGGGATGGTCTTTTTATACCCATCATGTTACTGGCCTGTTGCACACACCTAATTAGCTGAGATGTCCCACCAGATTTTTTTTGTAGAAGTACAACTTCCAGTCTTCGGTTGCCACGGTCTCAGCTTTTTTGAAACGTGTTGCTGGCATCAAATTCAAAGTGGGCATATATTTTTCAGGAAACAATAACATTCCTTAATTTTAACATTTGAAATGTTCTCTTTGTACTATTTTCTATTGAATATAGAGTTTAAATGACTTGCACATCTTTGCATTCTGTTTCCATTTTACACAACATCCCTAAATTTTCAGAATGGAAAGCTCACCCATTTCCATATATGGCCTTACTGTGTGTGTGTGTGTGTGTGTGTGTGTGTGTGTGTGTGTGTGTGTGTGTGTGTGTGTGTGTTCTATGAAGTGTGGCTACATTTTTCGACAGTGATAAATAAATGTGTTTGAATGATATGCAGTGAGGGAAAAAAGTATTTGGTCCCCTGCTGATTTTTTACGTTTGCCCACTGACAAAGAAATGATCAGTCTATAATTGTAATGGTAGGTTTATTTGAACAGTGAGAGACAGAATAACAACAAAAAAATCCAGAAAAACGCATGTCAAAAATGTTATAAATTGATTTGCATTTTAATGAGTAAAATAAGTATTCGACCCCTCAGCAAAACATGACTTAGTACTTGGTGGCAAAACCCTTGTTGGCAATCACAGAGGTCAGATGTTTCTTGTAGTTGGCCACCAGGTTTGCACACATCTCCGGAGGGATTTTGTCCCACTCCTCTTTGCAGATCTTCTCCAAGTCATTAAGGTGTCGAGGCTGACGTTTGGTAACTCGAACCTTTAGCTCCTTCCACGGATTTTCCATGGGATTAAGGTCTAGAGACTGGCTAGGCCACTCCAGGACCTTAATGTGCTTCTTCTGGAGCCACTCCTTTGTTGCCTTGGCCGTGTGTTTTGGGTCATTGGCATGCTGGAATACCCATCCACGACCTATTTTCAATGCCCTGGCTGAGGGAAGGAGGTTCTCACCCAAGATTTGACAGTACATGGCCCGGTCCATCGTCCCTTTGATGCGGTGAAGTTGTCCTGTCCCCTTAGCAAAAAAAACACCCCAAAGCATAATGTTTCCACCTCCATGTTTGACGGTGGGGATGGTGTTCTTGGGGTCATAGGCAGCATTCCTCCTCAAAACAAGGCGAGTTGAGTTGATGCCAAAGAGCTCGATTTTGGTCTCATCTGACCACAACACCTTCCACCAGTTCTCCTCTGAATCATTCAGATGTTCATTGGCAAACTTCAGACGGGCCTGTACATGTGCTTTCTTGAGCAGGGGGACCTTGCGGGCACTGCAGGATTTCAGTCCTTCACGGCGTAGTGTGTTACCAATTATTTTCTTGGTGACTATGGTCCCAGCTGCCTTGAGATCATTGACAAGATCCTCCCGTGTAGTTCTGGGCTGATTCCTAACCGTTCTCATGATTATTGCAACTCCACGAAGTGAGATCTTGCATGGAGCCCCAGACCGAGGGAGATTGACAGTTCTTTTGTGTTTCTTCCATTTGCGAATAATCACACCAACTGTTGTCACCTTCTCACTAAGCTGCTTAGTGATGGTCTTGTAGCCCATTCCAGCCTTGTGTAGGTCTACAATCTTGTCCCTGACATCCTTGGACAGCTCTTTGGTCTTGGCAAGTGGAAAAAAATCAATGAAGGACATTATGCGTTTTGAAGCGTTTTCTAACATGTTTGGACACATTTACCCACAGCACTGTTGTCTATGCAGGTGATAACTGAACAAAATGTGACAAAAATGTTCTGTAATATAATAAAAAATATGAGTCTGTTCATTGTATAAAAATTAAAGTGGATCTTTACAATGGGAGGTTGTTTATTTATTCAATATAATTAAAACATACAAAAAGGTAACACTCAATATGACTTAACACAAACTCACAAAACCATTTAGGACTCAGCTGAGTTTGTCTCTATATAATGTGTTAATAGAATCAATATTTGATTATACAACCATAATATGGTCAATATTTCAGGAAGAGTGGACTATTTACCCCTTTACGCAGCCTTTACATTTATTAGAGCAGTATTATTGACCTTCCATACATTTAGACATGATGTCCCTCTAGTCTCTGGAATAGCAGCCTCAGGCCAACCAACTGAGGCATGGCCATGATTGATGATGGAGTGTACATAGGAACGCACAAACAACTGAGAAAATCAAATAAGAATAGCACGGAATTATTACAACAGACCTCTTACATTTTTAGTTGTTATCAACCAAAGGCCATAAGTGTTTTACAGTGTCCTTCAATGAGGTTGTGTTGTAGTGCAACTATGTCAACTAGTTATTTGCGGGAACGTAGCTGACCAGCTTATTCTCCAAAGAAGACTGAAATGGCTTCCTTGTATTACAACTTACCAAATCTTGGCTTTACTATTAAAGCTGAAGTACATAAGTTTTTTGTTTTAACACATTGCTGTTCTTTTAATCTGGATTGTGGATGAATACCTATCATATCCGTTGGACACAGGGCCAGCATCTGAAAACCCTCTGTATACAGTGTACAGCTGCTAAGGAAAAAAGTGGTTGACTCCTGCTGCTAAGGAAAAAAGTGGTTGAAAATGTTCCTGCGCACCGGAAGTGATGCGTTTGACGTACCAAAGAAAGAGCTGAGGCTGAAAAAGTAAGTGACTACTCTCATTTTGTGAATCAAGCAGTGAATGACGCTAGTCAATTTTATAAAAAATGGAAGTTCAGAACGTAACAGTACCTAAGAAAATACAGCTTACACAAAAAAAAAGCAAATCCGCTAAGAGAGGCAGATAAGATGCCGTTCAAAAACACAAGCGAACATTGGCGCGGCAGCCTATCCACGATGGATGGAACTCAAGGAGCAAAATGCATTAGTGTGACGCTGATGTGGCAATTCTCCGGTAAAATAGTAAAGTTAGCTAAAACGCTAACTACCTAGCTAACTTCACACTGTTGTTAGTAACTGCTCTATATATGTGTTTATGTGGCTAGCTATACAGACAGAGCAAACATGGTATATAGTTACTGACTACATCTAAGCAGCAGACAATGTTCGCAGGTTTTGCTACACCTGTACTACCAGATTCTAATAACGTCAGCTTGCCAGCAAGGACAATGTTAGCTGCCTAGAATAACCCTGTACTGTTGTTAGTAATTGGCTAAAACTAATTACCTGACAAAAACTATTTGCCAATTTGGTTAACTAGCTAATTTTCAGTGGATAAAGAGGAGAGCTGCAAAGGTAATTATGTAGCCGTCTGTACATGCTGTTTGCTTTGTTTACTAGCCCAGCTAGTAAACAAAGTCTAGTTCTAGTCTAGTTCTGTGATCAGAACTAGACAAGAATTTAGAATAGTAACTAGCTATTCTCATGTTTCCGTGCTACATCAGATACATTTTGTTTATTTAATTTTAATATATAATTAAAAGAACGGCATGTCAACTCACCTGGTCGGATGAAGGCATATTTTTTAGATGAGCTGAATAAAGTGAATAGATAACGTGTGGGGCTTTTACAAGTGAACTGAGGTCACACAGGCGACAGGCAAGAATTTTGGAAAAATTATGTGGAAATACTTCCTGTTCCTGAAAGTAACATACTTCAGCTTTTATATCACTTATTTAAAGAGCCGCTCAGTCACATGACCACGTTGCAAAGCACCTCCAAAAACACTAGTCTAAAAGTGATCACCAGTCAAAGTTAGGTTCAGGTGTTTAAGGAGAGGGATACACTTTATATTAGATTAGATTCAACTTTGTCATTGAACAGTAGAAGTACAGTACAACGAAATGCAGTTAGCACTTCTGTTTCAATAGGCTATTCTAATCTGATGTCACCCTTATTTTGTCCGCTAAACCACTGATTGACTATCAAGGTGGAACTTTTCCGCTGGAAATAGATTTCAGATGGATGATCATGTGACCAGAGGGGCCCATTAGGACCTTCTGTAAAACAAATTACTCAAGGACTATTGCAGAGCATTCAAGGTTGAGAAAGCGAATGAGGATAGGTCAATGGCCTCTTGATAAATACACAGAACTGATCTTGATTAACCAGCACATCAACATCTTACATCACAACATATCTAAGCTAAACTTATTCAACCTCTTGTTTCAGTTCCCTGGGTGTGTCACCAAAATGTCCAGAGTCAGAGGCAAAGAGGAAGATTATCCTCTGCGTTGACATACTATTTATGGCAAATGCCATTTGGTCTAACTACAGAAACGAACAACATGGCCAATGCCAGGCCCTCAGCAGCGCACAAAAAAAAGGCTAGGATAGAAATATACAAACAACAGTGAAAGACCAAAGGTGAAGCACAAAGTCCCATGTCAATTGCCCACACCTTTTTTAATGGTTTGAATTTACCTCCTGGACGGTGAGACATAACAGAGAAAGGAGTGGCTTTGAATCGCATAGTTGCAGAACGTAGTTATTTCCAAATCAAATGATAACAAAAGGCATAAAAGCACCCTCAAAATCACCAAAATAAAATAAATCTAAGACTAAGCTTATTCTTCCAAACAAAAAATCTAATCTAGTATAGGTATTTAGAAGGTTCAACCTCAACCTATAATTTTCCAAGTGGGTTTGAACTCTGCTTCTAGGAATCCATTCTAACGCCATTGAAATGTTGGCACAGTGTCCGGTTTGAACAGGTGAAGACACTGCTTTGTGTACACACACTAGAAACATCCTATACAACCACAGATTGGTCGTGCAGAATGTAGACGTTGCTTAAACACTGTTTTCCTGAGCACAATCTTTCCCATTGGAATTAATGACAGGAGCCCAAAGCCTCAGCATCTCTAAACAGTAACAGCACTGTGTGTGAACGCAAGCAAAGGACAAAGCACTGTGTTTTGAGGCAAGAAGATGTGCGCCGATTTGCATTTGTTTGTTAAGTCTTCAACATCGTTGTCAGGAACACGGGCAGAGCGTGCAGTAACATATTCTAAAGAGGAGCTATAACAAAACAGCTTAATACAATGGTAATTCCACTCTGGAAAAAACAAAAAAAAGCTGCCGAAGTCACTTATAGTGAAACACAGATAGTAGTGGAAGGCTAGGATCATAGAGTACAATGGGGAAAATTTATAGTCTTTTTTTTTCTGCCTGTCCTATCAAACTGGAGATGAGGAGCGGTGGTAACACTATCTCAGGTGGAATGAGGTGGTATTGCCAGTTGTCTTTGTTCCCATGGTGGATAAAGAGACCGGGTTAAGGATGCCTACTGTTGCTTTGTTGTGCAGTTTGTTGATCGGGTGCAAAGAGCAAGTTGTAAATTGTGAATGCAGGTTTCAGGCTAAGTATCTGAAGTGGTAGTGTGATAACCAAGGATCGGAACAGCTGGTGGAAGGATTTTCCTCCACAAAGAGTGTCGTAACGATGCCGGCTCTCATGTGTTAATCCTTAGGAGAAAATTTTATCAGCCAGAAAAAAACTGTCCCTTTGAACATTTCAATTGGGAACAAATGAATAGGATCCATGTTGTATTACAGCAATGTAAACGCTCTCTAGTGTGATTACTACATTAAAAATGTATTGTGCCACATCTCTAGAGAGAGAAGGGGTAGTCCGGTTACAGTACCCCGGCAGGTAGCATAAAACGATAACGTGCTTAAGTTTCACATTCTTAACTGAAAGGATACAAGATGTAAACAAGCATGCACGCAAGCCCATGTGTAAGAACACTCCAGAAAGTCCTGAGGATCCTCAGATCTGCCCTACAGCGTTTTCTGTTGTCAGTGCATGTGTGCCACTTTCACTCTGCTGCTCATCTGACCACCATGTTGCACTTGTTAGAAACAGGCAAACAAGATCTCAGGCCGATATGCTCACACTCAGTAGCTGCTTATCATCATCCAAATAATTGACTGATCTGCCTGCATTAAGTTTGAGAGCAATTCATGCCACCTGTCGTCAAAATGAGAATAACAGCTGATTAAAAACAATAACAGTGGACTTCTCTTTGACAAAGTAGATGTGTACATGATCTACCTTGAAGTAATATAGCATATGCTCTTATCCAGGGCGACTTAACAGTTCTGAGTGCATACAATTTTATACTGCCCCATGTGGGAATCAACCCTGGTGTTTCTAGGTGTCCAGTACCGACAGAACTATAGCACACACCATTGTGAATTTATTGTAGTATCAAGTCAGCATGAACACAGCATGTGATTTTACCTCTTGTTCCGGTTGCCATATCTGCCACCTTCTGAAAGGCATCCAGGAAAGAGCCTGTGACGATGATAGTTGTCCTGAAAGAAAACCAAACAAAAACACAATGACAAACCCTCCATTTATAAACCACTAACCACTTGTGTATACACTAAACCCAGCTTTTGATAAAGCCTAGCGATGTTTCAGATAAAATATTATAGCATCATAATTAAATCAGTTTACTCCGAGCTTTATTCCTAGGGGTGTCCCGATGTCGTCATACTTCGAGCCGTAATTGTATCCGTTTGATCCCTCTACTCATAATACTATTTACTCTAGGGCTGTCACTAATGACTATTTTGGTAATCAAGTATTGTGTCAATTATTCAGATGATGAATTGAGTTATTCTGATACAAATAATGCTCAATGAGCAAAAGCAATTTAACAACAATAACATAAAAAATCTTATTTTCTTTATATTAGAAAGGTTCTCTACGTTAACTTAAGCTCTAACCATTTCTCAATGTGCTCCATCTTATATTATTTACCTTATAATGTATGATTTAAATAGTAATTTGTTTGTTTAATTCATATTTTACCCCATATAGTTTTTCTTTGAAAACATAAACAATACACACAACCCATCGCAGGCTTTTATTTTGAAGGCAAAACACGAAAATGTGAAGTCTTATCGCTGCTGCCGAATGTATATAACGTTTCACCACAGACTTATTTTGAAGCCAAAATACGAAAACCGGAGGTTGATTGCTGCTGCCGAATCTCTAACGTTGCCTGCATGACGCTAATCCTTCGTAGCTATCGAGCTGTCAAAGTTAGCTTGCTAGCTTCTTACCTTGAGTTGTCGCTCAGACGATGGCTACCTTTACATGAATGTAACAACCACTTACTGACAGTTCAACACAAACGTGCGCATGCACAGATACAGCCAGTTACTTTTCTCTGAACGCACTAGCTAGTTTGATACTCTGAACGTGCAGGACGTTGTTGCTCTGCTCTGATGCTCGTGCGATAGTAAACTGTGCGCGATTCATTGAATCTTTTCATGCTCTGCTCTTTCATTTTTTCTACCTGCGAGCTGTCTCTGGACATTTTATTTCGCTTCTCCAGTGTTGGGAGTTGTTGTGGTTCTGCAAAGTTAGCTGTTGTGGTTTTACGCTGCTAGCATTAGCATACTCTTTCAACTCTGCGCTGAGTTGTGTCTAACAATGTTTGATCAAATTGCTTGTGTTAAATTAGTGTTTTTCCTTTCCTCCTCTTGACAATTTAGCAGAGCTCGAACTCTACTTGTGTCATTACTGACATCTCAGTCTTCCCGCTCTACCAATCTGAGGTCTATATTCTATACTTATGCGTCCAGAGGCGACACAGCCATCGAGTTCCACTTAATGTTTCCATACCGTGGTAGCGGCATATTTCTATGAGTACGACTACAAGTACTTGAGCCCAGTATCGGCCCGATACCGGTATCGGTGCATCCCTAGTTAATACGCCTGGGCCAGCATTGATAATAACACTGGCAAACAAACAACGGATCAGCACACGATATAACAACAAGAAGTCAGCAATGGAATTCATATGGAGAAAGGTCTAAATACAACGTTGCAAACTGAGGAATAACACTGATTGGGCCTCAACAAAACTGGCAGATAATATAATTATATTTATAGCTACAACAATAATTAACCTACTAGAAAGTCTGATTCGCATAACTTGTTTCGAGAGAGAAGGGAAGATATGCTTTGGGTGAGCAATCGGACTGGTGATGTTTGTCCCTGGGAAATAAGGGAGGCAGAACAATGGTTGTTCTAACCCAATCGTGTCAGCAGGGTAAACCTATATCCTACCTGTTTCTTTACCGACAGCCAAACTAGCTGATTGGGTTTTTAGAATGATAGCAATGTGTGCTGCAGTTATTATTCCAATCAAAACTAACTTATTATTCTTCCAATCACAATATTTTTCTTCCAATCACAACTAACAAAAAAAATCATGTAGTCGTATTTGTAAAATGCTCCATATCTGTTACGATACTTTGAGTACTCGGCACACCCTTACAACGTTGTTGTACTAGAGTTAAACAAAAAAGAACACGGTGCTCGCGCAAAGCAATTAGCCTAATTGCCTATCATCTTCTGACTGTTAAATACCAAACTGAACATCTGACTTTATTTGAGTAATGCTTTGGAGGGCTCAACCACAAAAATGAAATAATTGATAATAGAAAGTATCCAATGATCAAAGTGGATGCTGGGCTTCGGGTTTCATGGTAAATATAGTAATTAGCTATAATTACCGTATTCAATTATGGACTGGGTCAAAGAAGCTCCCGTACCCCAAACATACCTCTAAGCCTTACAACGCAAGGTGGAGCTATTAACAAATGATGTACACCTGTCAAACCCTTGCAGATCTCCACAAGTGCATAGGGTGAAGGGTTAGCAGATATGAAATGAGTTACTCTAATGAAATAATTAAAAGAATATATAAGAAGAATATTATATTGAAGCTATTGCTGTAATTTATTAGTATAATACTTTAGTAATAAGAACAAACAACCCCAGAAAAAAAATCTACAGTTCATCATGCATTAATAAAATAATTTGTAATCCAACTAAGACAAGCCAAAGACAAACAGTTACTGTCATCATTAATCACTGCTGGTGAGACAGCAACTGTTTGATCACTAGTTTGTCAGTAATTAGTTAGGTAAACCCTTTTATGACTACATCCCAGACCTATTTTTAGTTTGCACAATTCAGTAAGTGGAATTTGGTCATAATGTAGACATTGCACTGGGATCTGCGTCCCTAGCAAGTACAGCATTTTATTGTATTATCTTTCTGTGTTAACTAATCTGTTGCAAATGTTTCAAAGAGGGAAAGGTACGTTTTATGCATATGCAAACCCAAATGATACAGCTTAGAGCCCTGGTGTCCAGCCTAGTGGTGCTACCTTCTGGCTTTCTTGGGCTGGCCTGGGTTTTATGACTCATGGCATGGACAGGCCTGCTCAGGAAAGGCCTGCAGAGGCAGTTATGACACAGTGGCTCTCAGAAACCAGTGTTCAGACTGCAATGGGAGGAGACAGAGCATCAATGGCTCTATTGTGGAGTCCCCTGTAATGTTCAGTGAAGAGCTGTGTGGTATTACCCATGAAGTCCAGGGTATCAGGTGATATGCCTGTGAAAGACCATCAGATGCAAAGGGGGTGGGGATGTCTTTCTGTACCCTGTGATGGATGGGTGGAAAACTATCTGTAGTCAATCGTCAGTAAGTTTGCCCAGTGGAAATGTTGTGATGTCAATTGCAAAGAGCTAACAATGTTGCAGGATGACAGTTGGTCATGTATGAATTCAGCTCATTAACGTTAATTCCTTTAAATTGCAAATAAACACCAGAAACAAAATAAGTCTAGATCAACATATGAATGCATTGTATGGACTTCTTGTGCACCTCAAACAATTAGACAGTGTAAAAGCAAGATACGGTGAAACATTCTACCAAGCCAAAATGCACTTTGGGATAAATCCATACTCTTTAAATCTATCACATTACATCCTCAGGTACACAGGAAAACCATTTGAGTACAGGCCAACAAGGAATCTCAATATACAGGAGTAAAGTGAATTTTTAACCTGAGGTACCACACAAGCATGTGAGTCTTCTTACTCCTAGGCTGGTTAAGAGAGGCAGTGCCCTGGTTGTTTCAGAGCTTTGTGCCAGTACTAATTGAGTGAAGTAGGCATGGCGATGGTTATCAGTTCAAGTGGGCCAAAGGGAAAATTGTTATCCTAATTGTCCGTTTTCTCCCTAAAGGCTGCACGGTGGACAGAACATGTTGACCCTGCAACATTTCCAAGTAGGTCTAGCAGTCTACTAGAGCAAAACATTGGAAGGGAACAGCTATTTTCTTTTTGTTAAAGATGCATTCCAAGTTTTCTGGCCCCTGCTTTTAAAAGCAACATGATTGAGACAAAACAGGTACACAAAAAAAATGTGTCCCATGCAATTTCTGCCAATATGGGCTCCATGTCATCAAAAACACTCCCTTTCAAACTTGGCATTTCAAGGCTAACTGAGATGATTCTACTTTTTTGACTCAAGCACAGAGACGCACATTGATGATAAATGAAAATAAACCAAGATCAGTTCCAGAGCCCAGGCTCTTACCTTAGCTGGGATTGCAGCTTTACTCCTTTGGTTACAAAGTCCTCCCAGGCTGGATAACTAGCCTGCAAACAAACAGAAGATAGGCAGTAGGTAGACAATCACCAATCATTAGCTTAATAATTTAATCATCTAATGTTAGCAGCAAGCAGCAAACTTTCATTGTTACAATTGCGTTCAAGCCAATCCCAAAAAAAGGTTTGCCAAAAACATTACGACTAAGAACAGATATTGGGTGTGTTGCAACTTCTGCAACAAGGAATTGCAACCCTGTCCCTGGCCACAACGATGCAGCTATAATTTGAGGCAGTGATGTAGGTACTGGACATTTTCGTAATGAAGAAATTGATATGTTGACCATTGGTACTTTAGACTAGGGGTCGACCGATTATCAGTCTGACCAATAATTGGATCCGATATTCATACTTTTTATAATAATCGGAATTGTTCATTTGTCTGATATAACTGCCGATAAAATACTTAGTTTTAAATGTGCTTCTCTGGCAGCCGCATCTCTCTGAAAGGTTTCTGTTTGTATGGCTCAATGTCCCGCCCGCAGAATTACCAGATTGGCTATTTACTTGTGATGTATAACCAATCAACACTGTCATATTTGTGAGAGAGAAGTGGGAAAGAAGAACTCCGAGAGATGCATGGCTGAGACAAGAGGTAAGAATGCTGACGTTGCAACAAAAATTCCCCTTATTATGATCTTTTTCTATGAGGATAATATCCAGTAAAAATAAATTGTTGGCTAACGTTACTCCAAGGAAAATGCCTGAACTAATGTTTTGGTGTAGCCTACTAGCAGAAAAACAGACTTTGGAAAGCGGTCTTTCTGGACCCCGTTTAATAGGGCAAACATGATAAATCAGCCACATCTGATACACAAAATTCTCTGCCTAATGCTCTCTGTTGCAGTAAAAGATAGCTAACGCTAATGTTTGAGTTTATTTATGCAGTGATATTTTTGTGTAACAACGTCAGTGCGAATGCAATTAGATAGCTAACGTACTTAATATGACAATTAATATAACAATACTTGCACGTATTTGTTTAGGTTTTTACATGATGTACAGTAGCTAGGTTTAGCAAAAGTAACGTCAACTTTGCGAACGTTAAATATTTCACCTCCGTTGTGAGGAAATTCTGTTGCCTATCATCTGCAGTTTATTGGCTACCTAGCAATCATGAACATATGTGTTACACCAGTAGCTAACTTTGAGTCATGAAATTAGCTAACGTTATTTGAATGCGATAGCTAGGGCAACTTTAACAAGTTTATTTGTTTACCGTTAATTTAGTGAACTGACTAGCCAAAAACTTGACGTAAAGTTAATTCTTGCACGTCACTTATACCAAGGCTGGTCATAATCTGGTCAAAGCTTGACACAATAGCAGAAATACTCCGCCAGTAATAATGTTGTTTGGTTCCCTGTTATGATGTTAATACATTACGTTCATTGAATTGGAACCAACAATATTTTAGTTCTTTGACCCTCTTAACTTTCTCTTTTGAAACTCCCTTTCATTGCAGATAGCTACACCACAGAAAAGTTAAAGCTACAGAAACGTTTTACTTTATTCATTAATTTTTACAGGAAAGAAACCTGACAAAGACTGTAAATTTGTCTGATATAACTGCCGATAAAATGTTAGCAACACGCTAGCTAATGTTGCTAACGTTGGTCAATGGTGTTTACCATTGTCAAATAGCCTACTGAGAAAGCCAGCTTTGTGTTTGCTGCTGTTACTAATTTATCATTATTATAACTACATGACTGATTTTGCCTGTGTGTGATAAACAGTTGACAAAACCTTGCCTGATATGAAATGAGCACTGCAGAGACGAGCATTCTGCCCGGATGATTTCATCAGTCCAGTCCTGTCTAATGGCTTGCAACCATAAACGTCTGCATTTATCTTCAAAGGGTGGCTTCGACAACGGTATTCTATAAAAATGATTTATTGCATTCTTATTCTGACATCCAACGGCATAAAAATACTTTTTCCTGTCCAAAGATTGGCTTGCCTGTTTCCCAACACTTCTTCCCGCAGTTTTCTGCCACCACCAATCTTCAGTGACGTAACCATGATGTCCACTCCAAATGGGTCAATATGAAATTTCAGTTCACAAGAAATGCTGCTAGGAGCTCCCTGCACTTTATTCTTCAGAATATTATGTTTCAACTCTTCTGTTTTCCAGAACTTAAAATTCTGACAGTAAAAAAATCATTTTTAACGGAAATATAAATCGGACCCAAATATCGGTCTTCGGTCTCCTTCATCACTAATAATCAATATTGGAATTGGCCCTGAAAAAAACATATCGGTCGACCCCTACTT
>JACXGI010002875.1:16519-49534 GCA_016801175.1 Esox masquinongy
GGGGGGGGGGGGGTGGATTTCAAAATTCAGTCTGTTAACTTTGTAAAACCATATATATATTAATTCCTATTTTGTAATGAGCACATTTAATTTACATGTTTAATTTTTTTTTTATGGGTGAACACTGATGTATAAAAAGATCATTAACTCAATTTTGTTAGCCAAAAATAACACCTTCACTAACTAGAATGTGATTATCTAAAATTGTCATGGTAAATGTCATGGCAAATTGATGTCGTAATAGTATTTCAGTGATGCAAATAGCACACAAGCACAAAATATGTGTATAAATGCAGTAAACTAGATTTCTTTTTTTAAAAAAACTCTCAACACTAACCTTGCCACCGCAACTGGAAAAACAAACGTAGGTCAATCGCTCAGATGACCAAATGACATATAGGCTGGTATTTTGCATTGCACGTGGGGAAGATTGACTTTGTCTAGAAAGAGGGTCAGGGAGGCTCAAACTGTCAATAGAGCTGATGTGTTGAAGAGGTTGGAGTTAAATGCTAGTTAAACTAAAGCGTGCTTCCATGTGAAATCAAAGGGAGGCAACGGCTGTCTGGAAATGTCAAGCATCAATATTTCAATGAAACGGGCAAGCAATACAGCACTGACTACAGAAATGAACAGAAAAAATGAAGAGGATCACTCAATGGTGAACTTAAGTGCAAGTCAATAAATATGATATGGTGAAATATTAATAAACCAAGCAGGCCAAGTCAAAATGTGATTACCTGGAATGGCTGATAAGCCTCTGTTGATAAAATGTGGGATGGGGAATGTCGCTTAGACAAGTGTTGAACGTTTAGCCCTGTATAGGTGAAGCCAAGCAGTTCATTCTCAATGCAGGCAAGCAAATACCTCAGGCTGAATTAAATAGACTGTAGATAAACCAGCACTGCATCCACTGCCACTTTTTCTTTTGTCACATTAACAACTTTAAATTTTCTTTACAGGCTGCTTTTATAGAACTTGCTTTATATGGACACGGAGCTTCCATTAGCCTACTTAACTTCTCCATAGGAAAAAAGCTGAAAATAGAATTACGAACGGTCAAATCTGACTGTGTAGTCACCTGCCTTCTCCCACTTATTCGACAGCCATAACCTTGGAATTTGACAGGGACCATTGGCAGAGGTCTGCGAAGGCAGCATGGATTACATACAAACAATGCTTAACAAGCAAGGGCAAGGTAGCCAGACTTGACCCTGGCTGACATTTACCTATGAGACTAATGGAGGAAGAGCAAGAGATTTTATTCAAGGGCAAAGTTGGCACTACCACCTAGGCCTAAGGTGGGCAGGCTGACAGAAAGGGATGCTGGTTGTTAATGTCTTTTCCCCTAAGAGATTTAATTCAAAAACAAACCAAATTGTGTCTATGAACGATTGCTCCGGAAAGCCATTAGAGTCAGTACAGAAAAAAGAACCAACAGAACACGCAAAGGAATGAAATACACAAGTGGAAGAATGACTTTAACAAACCAGTCATTATTTTAAAGACACAGATGTGCCCTGTGAGTGGAAGCAGTCACATGATAACAGGCTCTATTCCGCCCCAATGCCAGTGAGGAAACATGGTACTTGTTTGGAGACTTCATTCCAATCAAAGGAAAAAAAAAACTCCTGATTTTTCCTTAGGACAAACGTGTAGGCAAAAGAGCAATAACAATTACATGCAACCAGTATCCTAGAGCGATACAGAATCACAGAAGTAATATATTGTCTTCTAGGGAGGGAGAAAATTAAAATTATATTAATAATTATGGAGAAATTTCAGGAAACAAATTACATAATCCTCCAAAACAGCACAAAGACAGCTGACTAAATGAGCCTTGGGTGCCTTTTGCATAGAATTAGGGCAAGGTAGGGAAGGAGGCTTATTTGCAATCCCAGAATGAATTGTTTGCTTCGGCTGTCTGACAAACAATGGTTTGAAAGAAAAAACATCATAAAAACAAACAAGGAGAAACAGCATTTAAGGTAGTAGCAAAAACTGTTGATGAACAGTGCATGATAAAGTTTTCACCTTCCTATATATTCCACAACACAAATTGACAAATATTAATTTTGTGCGAGAGTGTAGGTCAACAGGCAGTATAGCAATAACCTGTGAAACTTGGGGCTAAGCAGCTACATTCACCAGATTCTAGCCAAATTAACACTGGACAGAGAACCATCCAGAAGCCCCTGGCCCACTGACCAGTTGTTTCCATGTGGTGTGGGATACTGTGGGTGATCCATACTACTTCACACTAGATTTACCACTAATAATTTTTCTCCAGCAGACATTAGGTGAACATTCAATATAACACGGTAATCTCCCCAGCACAAAGTGGGGGCTGAAACACAAGGCAAATGCCACACAAACATTGAACCCTACATCCCTAACCTAGCTTTTCATTCCATCACCTACAGTCTGTTGGCCTTCCCACCCCTACAGAAAAGCATCTCCTGTTCAGCCGAGTCACAGCTCTTCTCTGACCTGGCACCACAATTGTCGAAAAAAAAAAGTTTCAGAAGTTCTGGTTTTTTTATATACAAATCACTTGTATACAAAATCAAACCAAAGTTACTATAGGTGAAAAATACATTTATTTATTTTTACAAAAAAACAATAGCTAGAGTTTGAATTGGATGTTTAAATGCCATGGTACACAGCGACGATTGCAGACCTTGCATCCACCTGGCGCTTGTCATACCTCCTATCGCTAACTCACCTCAAGCGGGATTTTGATGACGATCCACGGTTAGCGTCTAATGGTATATTCACACTGTTCTCGAAATTTCGGATAGCCAACGCTAGTACAGAGTGCTTCGCTTTTGGGCATGTCTGTGGGAAGGATCCAAAATTAACACCCACCAAGCACCAAATGCGGGTCGATTTTACGTTTGGCAAGCAAATGTCACAAGGCTATCCACCACACTGGTGGGTAAATGTTTGTACCCAATGTTTCCCACTTATTGTAATCCAAGTTGTGATGCGCCGCAACAGAAAAATATAATTTTTTATGACATTTTTTTTTTTACCAAGTTTAGCGCATTTTCCATTGCATACTATCGCATGAGCATCAGAGCAGAGCAACAACGTCCTGCATGGGACATTCGGAGGATCAAGCTAGCAAGTGAGGTCAGACAAAAGTAACTGGCTGTGTCTGTGCACGCGCACGTTTGTGTTTGACTGTCAGCAAGTGGCTGTTACATTGATATAAAGATAACCCTCGTCTGAGCGACCATCCAAGGTAAGAAGCTAGCTACAGCCTATAACTGCCCGTGTTTGTCGGAGTCATTGTGGAGTATTGTCTGCTAGTTGTCCATGTGTGTACGTTGTTTTTCTCGCCTAGTGCGCTTGTTCCTTTGTATCAATTCAATCTGTTTCTGCCGACATTGTTTGTATTACTTATTACACTTTTCAGCTTAGTAAACCCTTGTTTCACAGTTCATCCTGCGCCTGGGCTCCTTGCTTACCACATCGTGACATACATAAATAACGAAATTTAAAAATGTAAATTCAATTAGCAGAGTAAAAGGATGATCAAAGGATAACTTACAGTAGTGTCTTGCAGTGGCATTTCGTTTCATGAATAATTATTTAGTGTAATACTTTTGTAGAATCTTAATATTCAGTAAAATAAGCAGAGAAAATTCAAAGAGAGATGATAGGATGTGCATGCGATTGTTTCTCTAAGATAAACAGTAACGTGTAATACCATTGTTGAATTGGTAGTTGGCTATTGGTAAAGAATGTCTGGTATTTTGTTTCTTAAAATATATTTAGACTTACATTTTAGATTTACATTTGATGAATAAGCCTACACAAGAAGCTGAATCTCCTATTGAAAAACTCAAACGCCAATTCCGGTAGGCATTTGGCACACCTAGTGTTAAGTTAATGTAGAGAAACTTTCTAATATAAAAGAATCTTTCTAATACCAAAAAATAAAATTTTTGATGTTGTTGTTAATTCACTTTTGCTCATTAGCTTTGGAGAGGGACTGTGTAAATCTGGGAGGCGATTCATGAACAGTTTTAGAGAATGGTTAATTGACGGGGAGCACTTAGGTTATTAGGGAATGATGTAAAGAAAATATTGTCAACATTTTTTAAAGTTGACAAGAAAGAGAGAATGGTGTAAAGGGATGACATTATTGCAATACATAAAACATGTTTGTGGAATCACATAGGAAAAGAACATTTTGTGCGAAATGGAGGTTTGGAGATAAAGGAGTTTAAAGAGCCTGGCTACAGTATGATGCTGAGGCTGTAGTGATGTGATGTTCTGTGTGTGGCTAGTATTCTAAAGACAGAAGCCGAAACAACTCACTTGTCATAGGAAATAAAAAGTTTGCACTCAACATAATACCTTATCTCAATGAAATGTACTGAAATTAATGTGTTCTGTGACACAAAAAGGCACTTTATTTTGTCCGGTAAAAAATAAGCTTGGCTGGTGGATTTTTTCATATACCAGTCCCCTTGGCAGGTGAGCCAAATAGTTAATTTCAGACACTGTCTGTGGGCAAGCTTGCATCATAACAGCAGGTAAGCTGTGTATCAAGATTTGAGCATAGCAAATTTGTATGAAGGAAACCCAGCTTACAATGGTTAAAATTGGAATAGAAACATATTTTTATACATTTTTACATTTTATATTTCTCTATTCAATTCATGTCTCATTGATGTTAATCTGACAACCTGAAATGCTCGCTAAAAAAACAGCTTGCTAGAATTGGGTAGCCACCAGTCAGCTAACGTAGCTAGCTATCAAATATTGACACCAGAAGATCCAACTATCTCGACCTGTCTCCACACTGCTTTTTAGTTTGCGTCTCTGTAGGAAAATAGTGTGCAATTGTAAAGATGAGGGAATCCCATCACTGCTACTAAGTTTTCCAATTTTTTCATCAAACTTTTTAAAAAGGACCGCTAAAGCAGAGAATGGAACTTTAATTGTGGAACTAAAGTTCTGTTCTTTTAAATTGTACAGAGGGCATTTCACAACCACCTAGGCAAAATCTTGTGATTAGTCAGTCCTCAGCGATAGGCGCGGGTGATTTGCATAAAGTTAAATAAACTTTTTCTTCATCCCTCACAGATCCCACGCATCGCCCCCCAAGCCACTCGCTCGCCACGCTTCCCTTCATTGAAATGAATTGAGCCATCATCCCCCCATCGCGAACAGTGTGAGTTTAGCGTAACGTTTAGCTTTTCATCTTCATGAATCGCTAGTCGCTAGACGGCAGCTCTGAGCAAATCAGAAAACAGGAGAAGAAACAGCTTGTAACAGTCAACAAGAGTGAGAAGAGTATTTCTTGCTCATGAGTAAAACTGATTGTATACACAGTGTTCCCTGTTAGGAAGTGAACAGTGTGAACGTGCCAATTGCTAATCGTAATGAGGCACTAACTGCTCTCGTGTCTAGGTGCAAACCTCAACCAGAAGTGGGGGACAAGCAGTTTTTAAATGCACTGCTGAAATTACAACTTAAGAGTCCATGGCACCTGCTAACTGCTCAATATCTACTCTAGACATAGCCAGCTATTTTGTCTTTGTCGGTTTCCTTAAAACCAATTTAAGGTTGCAGAATTAAATGGAAACCCTCTTCATTTTGAGTGCTGATGGACTAATTGAGAAAATGGCTCTCAATGCAAGCTCGAAAATGGTTAAATATAAATATGTTGTGATGTATTATACTGCTGTAGAAGTTGAGAAGATTGGACGGTTTTACTAAAAGAGCAGTGGGACAGATTCAAACCCATGCTGCAGCAGTACATATGCACCAGAGGCAGTATCTTAGACCACTGGACCATCCTTGGCCTCTGAAAACCACTGAGCACCACTTCAACACACTAAACCGCAGAAGACTGGTTTATCGAGAGGCACAAGCTCATGTATTCTCAGAGGAAACCATTGCTAAGGGTTTGTACCAATGAGGCTGCGTGCTATGACTGAACAAAGCATGAAGTGACACACCCAGGAGAGGGTCCCCGTTTCTTTCATGATTTCACTTCCTTGATTTTTGAGTGAAGGCAGCTCATAACTTCCTCCCTTGAGCTTCCGTTTAAACTGCATGAAAGCATTTCCGTATCAAAGTTGTCTCAAAGTATATTTCTCTCATGTTCCTGTTGCTACACAAGACATTAAATCACTTAAGCCACATTTCCACCAAAAATACCCAGAACTTTTAGTGCTAGGAACTGACTTTAAGGAACTATAGGGTTCCTTCAGCCCATGTTGTGTGCGTTTCCATTGCATTCTAAAGACCTGCGAAGATTAGGCAAATTAGTCCGCTGACGTATGTTCTTACTCTGACGTATGCACGTACCCCATACGACACTGCAACAGCACAGTAATATGGAGGAGATTCAAGTTGTGCCGCTGTTGATCGTGATTTATTGGATTTTACGAGCTATTGCGGAGATTGACCGTGCGATGACAGACGGATTCATGCCAACGCGCATAAAAAAATTTTTCACATCTGTTGTGATTTAATAAACATTTCAGCAGTAAGCGAGACCGTGTGTGGGTAGGAGTTGACAGATTAATCCTTTGGCTGATTAATCAGTGCCAATAAGACGTTTTACAAACTATTGTTATTGGCAGAACTTGGCTCCGATAGTGGCCGATGGCTGGGCAGCCTCTACTGGTCACTTACATCACCTTGCGATGAGCCAGAGGCTCCATACATGATGTCAAGGTAATGTCACTGTGTATGGTACCTGAGATCATTTATATTTAAATGAAAATTACCTTTAAGACAGCATTATTCATTTTCATGTGCATGATAACGTTATTGGTTATAGATTGACATTATTAATGCATTAGACTGAATATGCTGCTCTGCCGAAAGCATGCGCTCTCTGTTTTGCTAGCAAGCATGGTTGTTAGAATTTGGCTAGCCCTAAGTGCAAGCCTAGCACAACTATGGGCCAATGGCCATATATGATCATTTGGGGGCCACTTTTGCTGAAAATGTGCACGTGTGATTAACTACTGACAGTAATCTAAACAATCGTTAAAGACCCACAAAATGGCACTCTTCCTTGATTTTATGAGACACGAGCGCTTGCAGTCAGTGTGCTGGAGAGGGGCTGCAATAAAAGTGCAACAGATTTTAAATTAAGTTTTTCAATGTAAACTACATCAGAGATATTTCTTCTCAGAAAGCAATTCTCCACTCCATGAAAAAATCTTCAACGCATTATTCTAACAATAGGGTTAGAAAGCGTGGGCTAAACCTTGCGGTCCTGGGGTAAACGTTGGCTCAGGTGATTGTACAGCAAGGCTGACAAGTGGCATTCAAGTAGTATCGGTTTTTAGTTTATTTCTCCCCACAAAAGTTCTCTTTCGAATATATAACGCAACACTGTCAGCTCCTTGTTCACGATACAAGACAGGGAGGGAAAGAAACCATTTCATTGAGAAACCAACTTTTATTTTACTTACCAATGTAGCTCTCTCTTTCAAAAACTCCAGCCATGTAACTATCCATTCATGAAATTAAATCGTACACTTTAGTGTCCTCCTTACCCCGGGATTATAATATCAGGCTTCTCAAATGGAATAACTGACTATGGGTGGAAAATAGCTAAAAATATATGCATAGCTCAGAGTTTAGGTTAGCCGGCAAATGCTGGCTTTTAGCCGATATCATGTCGTGTAGTTGTCTGGCAAATGAAAATATCAACGGCCAAAATGTTCAGTAGGAAGTATGCCAAACAAATAGATTAACAGCATATTAAATTGCCGAATATTATGTGACCCATCCAATCTGTTGCCAAGAAAACAGCCAGCCTCCGAAGTTTCAGTAAGACATTACTCTGAGTGTTTGGTCATGTGACTACGCGTGGCACGAGATTCAAAAGCTGCATACTCCGGCAGCAACACCAGGATACATGTTTAATATGCAACGGGACAACATAGTTACATCCATACATTTTAATGTGCATTATCTAATAAAGAAATATGGCTGGAAATGCCAAAATTCGACTTACAATATTGGTCAAAATATTTTACACACAATTGTTTTTTTTCCTTTTGTCAATAAGAGCTGATCCGACAAATAAACGACTGAATTGCGTTTTCTATTAAATAATAATGTTGAGAAATAAGGCTAAATTATGGTGCATTGCAAAACAATTCTAAACTAGGTTTAAACATACTGAAATTTAGAAGCAAACGAGTTTCAGTAAATGATCGGCGCCTATAACTTTACGCAGAGCTGTCAAACGCTCCTCTGAATCCATGGCCTAGACACCTATGGAAACTGACAATTTGCATGGTATTTGATGAGACGTTTCTAACATTGGCTTTAAAATCCCTTATTCAGATTGGAAACATGATTTTGTACTCCAAATATTGTGCAAAAAGATATTTGTCTATAAAACAACTGCGATCTGGCTCAAATTATTGCAATCAGGCAATTGTGTAATATTTGCGACAGCCCTAGTTGTAGCCTATACGCACATTTCAAAATGAATGTGAAGAGTTCATTCTACTGACTAGTTTAAATAAAAAACATTGCGTTTGTGTTTTATTGCTGTTTAAATGTAGGATATATGGCTATTTAAAAAATAAGTCCGGTAGCAGTATACAGTCGATATAAAAAGTCTACGCACCTGTTAAAATGCCAGGTTTTTGTGATGTAAAAGAATGAGACAAAGATAAAACATGTCAGAATTTTTTCCACTTTTAATGTGACCTATAATGTGAACAAGTCTATTGAAAAGGAACCGAAATCTTCGAGGGGAAAAATGAAAAATTTAAACCTTACAATAACCTGGTTGCACAAGTGTGCACACACTCTTATAACTGGGGATGTGGCTGTGTTCAGAATTAAGCAATCACATTCAAACTCATGTTAAATAAAAGTCATTACACACCTGCCATCATTTAAAGTGACTCTGGTTAATCACAAATAAAGTTCAGCTGTTCTAGTAGGACATTTTCTTAGTTGCATCTCAGAGCAAAAGCCATGGTCCGCAGAGAGCTTCCAAAGCATCAGAGGGATCTCATTGTTGAAAGATATCAGTCAGGAGAAGGGTACAAACAAATTTCCAAAGCATTAGATGTACCATGGAACACAGTGAAGACAGTCATCATCAAGTGGAGAAAATATGGCACAACAGAGACATTACCAAGAACTCGAGGTCCCTCCAAAATTGATGACAAGACGAGAAGACAATTGGTCAGGGAGGCTTCCAAGAGGCCTACAGCAACATTAAAGGAACTGCAGGAATTTCTGGCAAGTGCTGGCTGTGTGTTACATGTGACAACAATCTCCCGTATTCTTCATATGAATGGGCTATGGGGTAGGGTGGCAAGACGGAAGCCTTTTCTTACAAAGAAAAACATCCAAGCCTGGCTGAAGTTTGCAAAAACAGTCCCCAAAAAAGTATGTGGGAAAATGTGTTATGGTCTGATGAAACCAAGGTTGAACTTTTTGGCCATAATTCCAAAAGACATGTTTGGTGCAAAAACAACACTGCACATCACCCAAAGAACACCATACCCACAGTGAAGCATGGTGGTGGCAGCATCATGCTTTGGGGCTGTTATTCTTCAGCTGGAACCGGGGCCTTAGTCAGGGTGGAGGGAATTATGAACAGTTCCAAATACCAGGCAATTTTGACACAAAACCTTCACGCGTCCGTTAAAAAGCTGAAGATGAAGAGGAAGTTCACCTTTCACCACGACAACGACCCAAAGCACACATTCAAATCCACAAAAGCAAGGCTTCACCAGAAGAAGATTAACGTTTTGGAATGGCACAGCCAGAGCCCAGACCTGAATCCAATTGAACATCTGTGGGGTGATCTGAAGAGGGCTCTGCACAGGAGATGTCCTCGCAATCTGACAGATTTGGAGCGCTTTTGCAAAAAAGAGTGGGTAAATATTGCCACGTCAAGATGTGCCATGCTAATAGACTCCTACCCAAAAAGACTGAGTGTTGTAATAAAATCAAAAGGTGCTTCAACAAAGTATTAATTTAAGGGTGTGCACACTTATGCAACCAGGTTATTGTGAGGTTTTTTTTTCCCCCTCAAAGATTTCAGTTTGTTTTTCAATTGAATTGTTCACGTTATAGGTCACATTAAAGGTGGAAAAAGTTCAGACATGATTTATCTTTGTCTCATTCTTTTACATCACAAAAACCTGGCATTTTAACAGGGGTGTGTAGACTTTATATCCACTGAATATGTCCAGATTTCTTGAATTTTAATGGCCATATTGGCAGTGAAAAAAAGGCTTATGTAAACTCTGATATAGTTCCCACCCACAATGTTATTTTGCATATTAGACTCAGTAAGTTTGATGTTCAGTTCCAGATGTATGTTTATTTAGGCATTTATTTTGACTTAGATGTTCAGTTCAACAGTTATCCTGTTTCTAATAAAGTCAAAGATTGTTCATTTCCGACAGTTTGTGGGGTGGCATCGGCCGATTAATTGGCTATTGGATTTTTCCTGCTCCAAACTATCGTTATTATATCAGCCTTCAAAAATCCACTATCGGTCGACCTCTAGTGTGTGCGAGTTCTTCTGTTTTCAGACTTATACAAACTACTATACACACATTTGGTTCCACAACTATTTATCTCCAAAAATATAGGTGCAAAATACAAATGTGCAAAACACACGTATAAATAACTTATTTTAATTTTTTAAGTAGCTCTCACTACTGTTTCCCGGTGTGACTAATGTTCAGCTCACTTGCAGGATATTTTCATGTACACCTTATCATTACTGATCGCCGTTTCCAATTCCGGCTGGATTTTGGTCCTCAGAATAAACACCCAATAAGACGTGGACTTCGTCTTTGATGGTGTCATTGTGAATGGATAATGCATGCTGGTTCTCATCGCTTTGGAGTTTATCATCTCAAATGCACGTTAGGTTGCTGTCTGAATAAAAGATGGTGTCTGTCTGCTACACACGAGAAACGAGTGCACAATAAGCTCCCCAATCACTTAAATTATCCACCCAGCTTTTGTATCACACCTCTAAATACAAGGCAAACAAGCATTGTTAATTTCACATTAGCGTAAAATGAAATTATTTTACACAAATAATGAATTGTTGGAGACAGGAGTAAATGGCACATACTGTATATCGTCTAAGTGTGTGTGATTGATATTGGCTGCTGGAATAGTTTAAATGTATGCATGTTCAGCCCAAGGATTTACTATTAACAACAAAAACACACTTGAAACAATATCCTAACAACATTAGTTGGATGATTGACATGCAACAGATTATGCACAACCAGAGTATATACGTAAATATATAGCTAGGATATTAATTCCCGACCAAGGTAGCAACTTTTACGGTTACCATGAAATAATGCATATATTAAATGTCTCCTGATATTTATTATAAAACGGTTTATCGAAAGCCTTTGTACAATTGCTCAATGCAATTAACCCGCGGGTTGCGTCTCCTCGCCATTTGGTACACCACCCGAATAATGAAAATGAACTGCTCCTACGCAGCCGTGGCACGTTATATAAAGCAGGCAGACACAAAAAGGCATTCAAATACTGTTCAATTGAACGTGTCGGATGCATCAATTCTAGTAGCTCAGAAATAGCCGTTCTATTGGTCTTTCTGACACACTGCAATTTGGAGTGACGAGACCAAAATAGAGCTTTATGGTCACAACCATAAGCGCTGTGTTTGGAGAGGGATCAACCCATTATGTGTGACACATGGAAGCACCAGAAGTTTCTGTTCTGTGTACAACAGCCCTGTGTAATAAAGGCCTTTCCAAGGTAAATGAAAGCGCTGCGTTACAAAGTGTGCCTCGGCGTAACATTTTTTACCATGCTGTGTAGGAGAAACCAGAGTAATGGCCTTCAGGACGACTGGCCTCCTGACAAAGGAAGGGCCTTTAAAACGGGGATAAACAGTCAACTGGGTCACAGGGAAATACAATATGAATACTAGGTAAGTCAGAGATAGGCTAAAGGAAAGGCTTAATTTATTAAAGCCAACAAGACAAGGTGGTGTGTGTGGTATACAGTCATGCTCATAAGTTTGCATACCCAGGCAGATACTGTGAAATTTTGGCATTGATTTTAAAAATATGACTGATCATGCAAAAACTGTCTTTAATTTAAGGATAGTGATCATATGAAGCCATTTATTATCACACAGTTGTTTGGCTCCTTTCTAAATCATAATGATAACAGAAATCATCAAATGGCCCTGATAAAAAAAGTTTACATACCCTTGAATGTTTGACATTGTTACAGGCACACAAGGTAACACACAGGTAAAAAATGGCAATTAAATGCGAATTTCTCTTGATACCAAGCTCAATATCTCTTGATACCAAGCTCAGGTAGACCAAGAAAGATTTCAGCAAAAACTGCCAGAAGAACTGTTCAGGATACAAAGAAAAACCCACAGGTTAAGAGAAATACAGGCTGCTCTGGAAAAAGACAGTGCGGTTGTTTCAAGGAGCACAATAGGACAATACTAGAACAAAAATGAGCTGCATGGTCGAGTTGCCAGAAAGAAGCCTTTACTGCACCAATGCCACAAAAAAAGCCTAGTTACAATATGCCCAACAACACCTTCACACGCCACACAGCTTCTGGCACACTGTCATTTGGAGTGATGAGACCAAAATAGAGCTTTATGGTCACAACCATAAGCGCTATGTTTGGAGAGGGGTCAACAAGGCCTATAGTGAACAGAATACCATCCCCACTGTGAAGAATGGTGGTGGCTCACTGATGTTTTGGAGTGTGTGAGCTCTAAAAGCAAGGGGAATCTTGTGAAAATTGATGGCAAGATGAATGCAGCATGTTGTCAGAAAATACTGGCAGACAATTTGCATTCTTCTGCACGAAAGCTGCGCATGGGACGCTCTTGGATTTTCCAGCACGACAATGACCCTAAGCACAAGGCCATGTTGAACCTCCAGTGGTTACAGCAGAAAAAGGTGAAGGTTCTGGAGTGGCCATCACAGTCTCCTGACCTTAATATCATCGAGCCACTCTGGGGAGATCTGAAATGTGCGGTTCATGCAAGACGACCAAAGACATTGCATGACCTGGAGACATTCTGCCAAGACGAATAGGCAGCTGCACCACATGCAAGAATTTGGGGCCTAACTATTACAAAAGACTGCACACTGTCATTGATGCTAAAGGGGCCAATACATAGTATTAAGAACTAAGGGTATGCAGACTTCTGAACAAGGGTCAGTTCATTTTTTTTCTTTGTTGCCATGTTTTGTTTTATGATTGTGCCATTCTGTTATGACCTACAGTTGAATGTGAATCCCATCAGAAATAAAAGACGTGTTTTGCCAGCTCACTCATGTTTTCTTTACAAATGGTACATATATTACCAATTCTCCAAGCGTATGCAAACTTTTGAGCACAACCTTAAGTCTGTAATAGAATAACATGGCAAAAACCAAAGCATGCATTGATACACTGTATATAATATTTTCCACAATAGGTGGGGGCAGGGTCCAAAATTAACACCCACCAAGCACCAAATACGGGAGTAGAATTTTTTCGTTTGCCAATCCGCCACACTGGCTGGTAAAGTATGTACCCAATGATTTCCTCTTATTGTAATCAGAGCAGCGCAGAGTGCTGCTGCCAAGTTGTGGTGGCCCGCAACAAAAAAACAGAATATTTTTGTGAGCTTAGCGCATTTTCAATTACATGCAGTTTACTATCACACAAGCATCAGAGCAGAGCAACAACGTCCTGTACCCGACGTTCAGAGTATCAAGCTAGCGAGAGAGGTCAGAGAAAACTAACGGGCTGTGTCTGTGCATGCGCACGTTTGTGTTGAACTGTCAGTAAGTGGCTGTCACATTGATATAAAGAAGGTAGCCATTGTCTGAGAGACAACCCAAGGTAAGAAGCTAGCTAGCTTGTCACAACACGATAGCTAACTGTCACTCGATAGCTACAACAGATTAGCATCATGCAGGCAACATCAGAGATTGGGCAGCAAACATAAGGCCTCCGGTTTTCGAATTATGCCTTCAAAATAAAAGTCTGTGGTTTAACATATACATTCGGCAGCAACAATAAAACTCTTGATTTTCATATTTTGCCTTCAAAATGAAAGTCTGCAATGTGTAGTGTGTACATTTTCAAAGGAAAAACTATGTGAGGTAAAATACAAATTAAACAAATTACTATTTAAATAATAAGGTACATAAGGTAAAGAATATTATAAGGTAGCACACTGAGAAATGGTTAGAGCTTACGTAAGTTAATGTAGAAAACCTTTCTTATATAAAAACAAGAAACCAGGCAAGCCTAGTTCAGCCGGCCTGCAATAGAAAGTGCTGCCCTCTCGAGATTCGAACCCGGGTCGCCCACGTGAAAGGCTGTGCCGTTAACCACTACACCACGGAGCTGTACATTTGCCAGGCATCAGTATAGCCTCGTGTCTATCCTGAACAAATCCTCTTTTGCTACTGGCCGTTTTAACAGTTAATTGGCCATTCGTGAATGACATTGATACAGTTAAACTGACTAACGTTTCTTACTAAGTTTACCTCCACCACAAATAGCGTCTATGTAGGGTGTCTATGTAATACGTTTTAACAGTGTATTAGCCAGTAATAAGCTTTACCGGTATCTACTAACTTACTGGAATAGTCATAAGAATTGAGCAATTGCTAGCGGGTCTGCCAAAGCTATTTCATTTCATGGCATAAGAACATATTTTTTTTTTACAATGTACAATGTACTTTTTTCTTTCATGCGTGAATGACATTTACACAATAACTATCAATAAAGGCAACGATAACTAACTTTTTCATCAAGTGAAGAGACGAGAGAATCGTGGAATCTACCAGAAATAATTAATAAATGTTGTTGCTCTCAATAGATTCGAACTTAGGTCTTCCACATGAGACACTGTCTTTAACCACTATGCCACGGCATTACACGTTCCAGCAGTCGCTAGACTCCATTGAGGATTGTGTTAAACTGACTAACGTTTCTTATTAAGTTTACCTCCACCATAGCGTCTATGAACTGTATTGCTTTTGCCACTGGCCGTTTTAACAGCTTATTAGCCAGTAATATGCTTACTAGTATCTACTCACTTCCTAGGAATAATCATAAGAATGGAGCAATTGCTAGCGAGACTGAAGGTGAACTTTTCCATGCCATAAACAGTCGCAACATAACCGTATATAGTTTCAGTTAAGGCTTACTATAACGTAACTACTGTATGTTATAGCCAGTAAATGTGTTTGTCTATCCTGACCCAAAACGCATGCACGGACGCATACTTTGAAAATCCACCAGAAACAGGTCGCAATATAACCGTAAACTGTTTTATTTCAGGCTTACTATAATGCAGATACTGACGGTTTAAGCCAGCAAAGTTTCCGTCTATACGGAGTAATTCATAACGCGTACTTCGCTTCGTCTGCGAGGAGATACGAACTCAGGACCTATAGTTCACAAGTCTGCTTCTCTAACCACTACGCTATTTAACAAGGGGGAGTCAGTCAGTCACTCACCCACTCACTCAGTAAGAGACATTCGCTCTTCTTGGCCGGCTCCGCTTACGCGGTCCAGCAAAAAAAATCTGATTTTTGATGTTACTGTTGTTAATATGCTTTTTCTCATTAGCTTTAGAGAGGGATTGCATTATAAATCTGGGAGGCAATTCATGAATAGTCTTAGAGAATGGTTAATTGAGGAGGAGTACATAGGTAATTAAGGAATGATGTTAAGTAAGTAATGTCAAATAACGCTAAGAAAGTTGGCAAGGAAGAGAGAATGGTGTAAAGGGATGACGTTATGGCCATTCATAAAAAACATGTTTGTAGCATCACAAAATAAGAAAGTTTTGTGAGAAATGGAGGTTTGGAGATAAAGGAATCTCAAGAGGCTGCCTACAGTATGATTCTGAGGCTGTGGTGACAAGTTGTTCTGTGTGTGGCCAGTATGCTCAAGGTAAAAGCAGAAACATTTGTCATGGGAAACAAAACATTTGTATTCAACATTCCACCTTATCATCTCAATGAAATGTGCTGAAAATAATGTAGTTAGGTCTGGAAATTTTTGGACACCGACAATTTTCATAATTTTGTCTCTACGCCACCACGATGGATTTGAAACGAAACAACAAAGATGCAAATGAAGTGCAGACTTTCAGCTTTAATTCACGGGGCTGAACAAAAATATTGTATGAAACTTTTAGGAAATGCAACCATTTTCATACACAGTCCTTATTTCAGGGGCTCAAATGTAATTCGACAAATTAACACAATCATGAATAAAATGTTCATTTTTATACTTTATCAAGAATCCTTTGCAGGCAATGACTGCTTGAAGTCTGGAACGCATAGACATCACCAAACGCTGGGTTTCCTCCTTTGTGATGCTTTGCCAGGCCTTTACTGCAGCTGTCTTCAGTTGTTGTTTGTTCCTGGGTCTTTCTGCCTTAAGTTCAGTCTTCAGCAAGTGAAATGCATGCTTGATCAGGTTGAGATCAGGTGATTGACTCGGCCATTGCAGAATATCCCACTTATTTGCCTTAAAAAACTTCTGGGTTGCTTTCATGGTATGTTTTGGGTCATTGTCCATCTGTAAAGTGAAGCACAGTCCAAACAAACTTTGTTGAATTTGGCTGAATCTGAGCAGACAATATATCCCTATACACTTCAGAAATCATCCGGCTGCTTCCGTTTTCTGTCACATCATCAATAATCACTAGTGAGCCAGTGCCATTGGAAGCCATGCCATCACACTGCCTCCGCCGTGTTTTACAGATGATGTATGATGTGGTATGCTTCGGATCACGACTCAATCTAAGCCTTCTCCATACTTTTTCTTCCCATCATTCTGGTACAGGTTGATCTTAGTTTCATCTGTCCAGAGAATGCTGTTCCAGAACTGGACTGGCATTTGTAGATTTTTGGCTAAAAATGCCAGTCCAGTGTAATCTGGCCTTTCTATTCTTAAAGGCTTATGAATGGTTTGCACCTTGTGGTGAACCCTCTGTATTTGCTCTCGTTTAATGGTAGACTTGGATAATGATATGCCTACCTCCTGGAGAGTGTTCTTCACTTGGCTGGATGTTGTGAAGGGGTTTTTCTTTACCATGGAAAGGATCCTACGATAATCCACCACTGTTGTCTTCTGTGGATGTCCAGGTCTTTTTTTCTCAGAATGTACCAAACTGTTGATTTGGCCACTCCTAATGTTCCTGCTATCTCTCTGATGGATGCAGCCTAAGGATGGCCTGTTTCACTTGCATTGAGAGCTCCTTTGACTGCATGTTGTGGGTCCACAGCAACAGCTTCGAAATGCAAATGCGACACCTGGAATCAACCAGATATTTTACCTGTGTAACTGATGTACACATAAATAAAGGAATAGCCCACACCTGTCCATGAAACAGCTTTTGAGTCAATTGTCCAATTATTACTTCTGGTCCCTTGAAAAAGAGGGGGCTACGTATTAAAGCTCTGTAATTCCTAAACCCTTCCTCCAATTTGGATGTGAATACCCTCAATTTAAAGCTTGAGACACCACACATTAAGGCCATATTCATTATTTAACTGTAACTTGAATATATTTTGATAAACAGCAAAAATAACAAAACTTGTCAGTGTCCAATTGATTTCTGGACATAACTGTATGTGACACAAAAAGGCAATTTATTATTTTGGCTGGTAGAAAATATGCTTGGCTGGTTGATTTTTTCATCTACCAGCCCCCTAGGCAAGGTGAGCCAAAACGTTAATTTCATAACGTGTAGGGCACTATAAAATCCAGTTTTATTTTTTGCCAAATTCCATTATAACTAGTTAATTCAGTCTTGATTCCATTTTAAATGTTGCACCTCCATATAAACACCCTCGGCAGTTGTGGTGTGTGGGTCAGCTTGTTTTTTCATCCGCATCTGTCCGCAATTTCTAACAACCCATTCAACCGCCCAGCTATACCGTATGGACGAAGCCAGCACCGGATTCTAAACGCACAAAGAAAATAAAGAAAATGCTTCTGTAACATACAGTTCAAGCATCATTGCCCCATAGGCTTTATTGTTTACTTTCTTGACAAACAAAACTTCTCTCCTGACACGCAGACTAAAGGACGTAATGCTTAAATAGTTTTCAAGTTATTACAATCGCTTTCTAAACAGGTCTGAGATAAATAACAATAACAGGCAAGTACAGACTTTGCTCATGGCATTTAACTTCTAAAAGTACTTTTTATTTAATTAGACAGAAAATACTTAAATATCCTCAGAAAAAGCTACTTGAAAGAACAACAGGGATAAAGGGCTAGAGAGAAAGAGATTGTCCACGCACTGTTTAGGGAATTTAGAGGGAAAACATGTCTTAACCTTTTTGGTTACTGTACCACCATCTTAATTTTGCTCCGCTCAGAGAATTCCCGAAGTAGAGTCTTCTAAAACACCCTTTGTGGCTAAGACAAGTACCCGCAGTGGTCCTAGCCCCCTGGTTGTGAACCATTGGTTTAGATCAAACGGTTCACACTGTTTGAGTGACAGAGGCACGTACTGGCAGCTGGAGGGATACTATTGCCAAGTCCCCTCAGAAATAACAGGTAATTTTCAAATGTCAGGCCTAACATTGTTACTCAACCAACCCTCCCTTTTGCTGGCGGGTTATGAATCCACCAGCACATCACTAGGCTTGTAGCACAGCACGCTCTTGGTTTCCGGCTGCACACTCAGGTGCTGATCAAATGCTAAAATGTGAGAATTTTCGTGAGGGATACACACCCCAGCATACACTCTACACGTTACCATTTACAGATTTCTTTAAACGTTTTTGTCAAATATTCCTTGATCAGTGGAAGGTCGCTTTGACATTTTCACAAAAGTAGGCCTAACGCTATGAGCAATGAGGGGCAAGTTCCACATGGAGATCCACGAGTCACACTGCCACACAACCACTGATCTGGAGGAACACACACAGACTGCATGCAGATCCTGTTGTTCTTCTAGACTTCCTGGCAAACTGCAATGGTGTTTACTATTAATATTACAGGACTACATTAGAATTAACTTTCTATATAAAACAAAATTGAATTACGTGTTTATGTCTGGATTCCATGATTACGTCTGCAATCTCCTGGAAATTATAGGGCACTAATGGTGGCTTCAACCAGTCTGTAATCTTGTGTAAACAGGCTAGTACACGGGAACGCAACTCAGGTCTTGGAACCCAGAGTTGGGTAGTCTGCTAATCACGGACTAATTTAGAACTGGTAAGTTCAGTAAACAGCTAGATTTGGCCCCCCAGGAGTAGCCTTCCCCAATCCGAGTGCTTTGTGCATCTGACCAGTAACCAAAATATTGCTAAAACGAATCCTGAGCCGGCATTAAGAAAAAAATTATTCAGTTGTTAAGGAGTAACACAGTAAACCCCAGGAGCAGTAAATTGCTCCCCAGGAGTCAAGCGTGGCAGCTGGCCGAATCTCTCCAATTAAAAAGCAGAATCTAAATATTAAACAGGTAGCTACTTTCATTGGGCACTGTTAGGTGCAGACAATAATAAGACATATTATTCAAAAAGGTAGACTTAGGTTGAATAAAACGGTTAACTGCTTTCAAAGAAGAATGATTTAACCCTGTTAAAATGGACATGTGAAATCCGGTTCCTGATGAGCCCTTGCAGAAAAAAAAACTGGAAATCAAAATGAACATTCCACCAGTTATTTTGTTTCAGACAAATGCATTTTGTCTATGAAAACTGCTTCTGCCGCATATCTTCAGCTCTGTGTCAACAGATCAAATGCACTTCTTGATCACAGATTAAGTTGTTTACATGTCTTAATAATTTGAAAGTTAGTTTTAATCAGAGTATGCTTACTTCAATTTTGACCATACGCCAATAAACTGCTTACAGTGTTTCCATGACAAATATCAGTCAGCTTACTTCCATAAAAATATTGGTGTACATTAACATACTAATTCATCCCTACAGCTGAAACAGTAAAACCAGCATGAGCCTCCTGTGCTCCATTTCCTGATAAATAATTAAGACAAAAAATAAGATGAAATGGTCTAACTCCACTCTACACTTCGACTGCTGCTAACAAGGGCCCTAGGGAGGCTAAGACAGCCTGATAGCCCAGTAACAAATAATACACTAACGAGGTTCAGCACTCTGCTATTTCATCTCAAATTTTAAAGCTATGTTTTCACCCTGGATGGAAGACCATGCAGTCCTTGATATGTGAAACTTCAAAAGTAAAAAGGACCCATTGATTGTGAATCCTTGTGAGCTGTAGTGTAAAAGCCAGGTGGGATTCAATGTTGCAACGCCACCGTTTCTCACATTGCTGTAGAGAAGTTGATTGGCTGCTGTGACCAGCGGGGGAAATTAACACACCACCCACCCGTTCTGTAAAAAATAATCCATATTAAAACAGGTTAGTGAAGTCAGTGTTGTTTTTAAAAAGTGTTGTTTAAAAAAAACAGCATCCTAGTAACACTTTCATGTCAGGGTTGGGCCTATTGTCCCAGGTGATGCCAAAGCTCCAGTGCTCTCTGGTCAGTCTACACTAACAGACCTGCTGAGTGCTAGTGTGTACTGCACCGTAATATCAAATGTCAGTGTCAAAACAAGCACAATTTTGCTGAGGTAACTGACAATGGTAAAAGCAGAAGTGTTTTAAGCAATAGAACATTACCAATCACATTACAGGTGTCAAAAGACCAGCCTAAACATTAACTGAAAAAGGAGAAAAAGAAAACGAATTTCTTCTCATGGAAAAGGTCAGCAAGTGGCTAATGTTTGACTACAAAGAGCAGAGCATACTGTGTTTACAATGCTCTCTATACTGACAAATGTCAATTTAACTTGTGGTTTAAATATTTAATTTGAAGCGATTAAAGACCACAAATCGTCAAAGCGCCACCTGTAAGTAACTGACACAGAAATGGCAAATACAGGTCCCTTTAGAAAAGAATGTAGCCTCAAGGCTATGCGGTACATTCAATGGAACTGGCCCAGTTGAAGATAATGAAGACTCTACCAAAAAACAAACATGCAGTCAGGAAAAGTGGAGAACATTCATAGAACAGTGCAAGTAAAACACTATTCAAATTCTGGTCAAACCAAGCTAATTTATATTAACTTTTAGATTTGTTAACAGTGAGTACTTGGCTACGTCACGTGTAACATAACTTACGTTAGCTAACTTAGCTAACTGTTAGTTAAGCTAAGGCCCTATGTCCTATAAACTCTTAGATCTTTTGACTGTTCGGCTATCAACTCATTCCACTGAGGATTATGGCAGTGCCAAAACCAGTGACATCTGGTATCAAGCCTGCATCTGGTCTAGAAGACCAGATTTCATGGAGCAGAGAGGAGCATGGAAGACTAAGCAGGAGGAATAGTCTAAAAAATATTCTGATGAGGCTACAAGTAGAACTAAATATCAATTAACTGTTTTCTGTGTGTTTTCCAACAGCATTTTAACGAGAAATACCTATAAAATTGAACAATAATCTTACCAAATTGTTTTGGGGTACAAGCAATTTAATGATAATCAAAAACATGCTCATACACATCCAAAATAACTGTAATTACTTGATTAAAGAAAAGATTACATCTGCCTGTTGTGCATCAACTTCATGTTGTTCTTTAAAATCAATTTCAGCACAATTTAATAATTTTAGTGTCAACACAAAGAACCGAATGAATGTCTAAAGATGTGTGTAGACACCTTTTCAGAAAAACATTTGGCTGGTAATTTTTTGTGACTGGTAAAATTTGAGCATTCAGACTAAAATGTACATTTTCCATCATGGCTGAGAAAATTACATTACAGTGATCCGTAGTACCTCAGGTGCCCTAGGGGAACTTACCCTAAAGTTCAGCAGTTTCTCTTCATCCACCAGGGCTTGGTCACGGGCATGGCCACGCCCAGATTCCAGGCATACGTAATGACACTTTCGATAGGTTACATCAGTCAGAGGACAGGTGTGTGTATAGATAAATCGGTTGAGTCAAAAACTGGGCTTACACATTCATGTGTGAACTTCTAAGTAAGATTCTGTTAGCAATGAGTTTTGATTGCACTGACACATACCCGATTACCAGAAACTAATAGTGCTTTTCCACTGCACGGTACCACCTCGCCTCTACTCGCATTGGGAGCTTTTCCACCGCTTAGTACCAGCTCGACTCGGCTCTACACGCCTCGCCTGGGTTCATTTTCCACTGCAGATAGTACCCTGTACCCACCCATAGTGACATCACAGGAAAACTGCCGTGACGCCACCTCCAACGAGACACACATGGCAACAACAATGGAGGATATCGTACAACTACACCTGATACCGGCGAAAAGCCGGCATTTGCCAACTAATGTAAACCTTGCAGTAAACAGAAAAATCTATTGAATTAACGCCAATTTTCTATTAAATTGACAAGCTTTGAACGTAAAGTGGCAAATCTAAAGTAAACTAAACCTGGATAACATGGTCACAGACCCTGTATGAAAAACAATGAAAAAGTATAAGAATAGAATTTTCGCCCTGCAGTATTAAAGATGACATTAATGAAATGTTCTGTTAGATTTAAGTGTATACGCTTAACAACTCAACACCAACATTTAAAACAACCTACATAACCCCTCCATCCAGATTAAAAGGTATAAATAATTGCCTTATTACATGCCGGCTATAATACCACGCCGACTGACTCAAGAAGAGCCTAATGTACACAAGGCAGCATTTATACTGCGTGAGCAGTAACTTTTGTCTTAATACATTGCAGACTGCAAAAATGGTTAGAAAGCTTGGTAGGCTGCTTCTGTTTGGCTTGACATTACTACTTTGACCAGTGCAATGTATGCCAGTTAGCCTATAGAAAAACCCAGAGGAAGAAAAAGACGAGGTCATTTTGTAGGCTACAAAAACGCCACGTCTTTGCAGGTGTCTCACGGGGATAACGAGTTGATTTCAACACCAGTGAATAGGTCCAAACCGAGAGGAGTTTTGGGAAAATACGATCGTTTAAATTAAGAGTCTGGTCCTATGCACTGGCACGGAAATTAACCCATTTCAATGGAAGGACTCCTGGGACAGACTTGCAAAGACGCGTAAAAAAAAAGCAAAAAAGGCGAGGCAAGTAGAGTTGAGCCGGTACCATTCAGTGGAAAAGCTCCCAAAGTGAGTAGAGGCGAGGCGAGTAGAGTCGAGCCGGTATCATGCAGTGTAAAAGCTCCCAAAGTGAGTAGAGGCGAGGCGAGTAGAGTCGAGCCGGTACCATGCAGTGTAAAAGCGCCATAAGAAACCCAGCTATGACTCAAGCTTCATTCATCCTCCTGTAATGCGCCTACTGTACAGTGTTGGATGCCTCCTGTTTGTTTAGAATACCAGCTACAAAATGATTCCACTGAAACATTTCTTAATTTCATTTTTTTTTCTTGCATTTGTCAATTAGTGTTGTACTGTTTACAAGTTGGGTCACAAAAATTAAACAGTGAGGTCAAACCAAACATTGAAACAAAATGGTTTGTTCATTCAATTTGTTGTGTAATTGAATACCTTTGACCAGTTTGCCATTTAACATTTGGATTGGTTTCTTAAAAAAGACTTAACTGTTGAATAAATAGTGCGCACATCAACAAAGCTCAGGCCACATGTAACATTAGCTACTAAATACATGTATAATGCAACTATCCATCTTTTGTCCCATGTACTAGCTGACTATTATGTTGGGTGAATAATGGTTCCATCGCAGACTTATGAGGCGGGTCATAAGCTAGCAAAAGTGGTAGTTAGCTAGAATAGAATTGAGTGGGGTGAGGTAATGTTAAACAAACCAGTTAAAAGCTATTTGATAAGCTAGCTACAAACATTCTCAACCAGACAAACAATGTACACTGGGGGTGCAATGACAAAACTGAATACCGATATTTTTTGAGATTCCCCTTTTTATTATCAAGCTTGATTATAAAAGTGGCTCAACAATAATTGCAAAGTTAGATAAATACACATTTTGGTATTCATAAGGTAAACTTCTTATTCGATGTTGACATTAAATTTATATGATGCTACCAAAATGGCGTTTTGAAATATCCAGCTCAAGGAATCAGAAACGGCTGGGCCTTCATGTCCTAAGCAGCCACAAATTACTGCGCTTTGTCAACACTTCTGCTGCTGTATTACCCGGTCAACAAAGTGAAGCAATTAGGAAATCTCTTTGTCAAATTCATCTGCAAAGATGAGACCCATCAGCATTGTCAAGGGTGATGGCTTCAGGGAATTTTGCAGTGAAATGGAGTCGAGATACCAAATTCCAAGTTGCACAACAGTTTCTAGGAACACAGTTAAACTCCATGATACCACTCAAGCAAATGTAAAACCAATCTTGTATGATTGTAAGGACATTCCTTTAACTACAGATGGTTGGACCTCCTTAGCTACTGATGCTTATGTTACCATAACAGCCCACTGGATTACTGATTCTTGGTAACTGCAAAATTTTGTTCTGCAAACCAAAGAGATTTGAGGAAGTCACACAGCAGAAAATGTTGCAGAGTGTATTTCCAAAATTCTGGATGATTTTAATATATGAGCCAGTGATTTACGTCACTACTGATAATGCATTGAATTACGTCAACGCAGTAGAAAGATATCTCAATTTGGTCAACATCCCGTGCATGGTTCACACAATTAACCTTGCTATATGGAAAGGACTGAATACTGGACTGATCGAAACAACACTTACCCGAGTTAAACATACGGCTGCACATTTCAAGTCATCATCAACTGACAAATGTCTTCAGGAAGATAAGCATAAGTTGCTCGGCTTAAAAAATGACAATTTAATCAATGACTGTGTAACATGCTGGAACAGCATATACGACATGATTTGCCAAGCATCAGAACAACAGGCAGCTGTGGCCACTGTAACCTTTGAAAAAAACGATTGCATCTGGAGTATCCATGACACTCTGAAACCATTCAAAACAGCAACTGCCGCATTATCTTCAGACAAATACCCCACAGCTTCATCTGTTTTACCCCTTCAGCATATCCTGATCAATCTAGTTAAAAACTTTGCATCCTCCAAAAATCCTGTAAAAAAGGAGATGAAAAACAAAATCTACAGGGATCTGAATTTGAGGTATGATAGAGAAGAACGACAATCAACATTTATGCTTTTCAACAAAACGTCATTCTTTGACCCAGACTTTCACCGATTGATACATTTATCTGAACAAGAAAAGCGTCAGGCACAGGACGAAATTCAAAAAGAACTGATACAGCGTTTCGGAAATAAAACTGGTTTAGGAAAGGAACAAGTAGAAAAACTGTGCTGACTGCAATGGGTGACCTGTTTGGAGACACGTACAACCGTGGGAAAGAAGAAATAGAAAATTACGAAAATACAACTGATGCAGGAGATGGCGTGCTATGTCAAGGAACACCACGCTCAGCAGATAACAATCCACTCGAATGGTGGAAGAAAGCAGGCCTGAAATATCCACACCTTGCTCAACTGGCCAAAAATTACTTGTGTGCCAGGCACATCTGTGCAGTCTGAATGTGTCTTTTCAACAGCAGGATGCATTGTAAATAAAAAGCAAGCAACCCTGGATCCAGAGCAATTCGACCGGCTTGTATTTCTGGCAAACAACATTTAAGATACGCACGTTTGAATGGTCACCAGATTGTATATACTGCACATAGTCTCCAATGTGACAGACGGTGTCTCCAACCACTACGCCACTAAGCTGTGTGTGTAGAGAAGTGGTGACAGTATACTTCTGCATTGTTAAACCAATTAGTCGAAACTCCATGGTTCTGGAAACTAATTCCCGACATTAGCTAAAATCCAAACCAACAACAGGTATAACAGGGTCGCTACACTACATTCAACGCATTAGATTACTGTAGATGGCTAGCTATACAGTAATGAAAACAATGACTGCAATCACACCATGGCTGGTTCCACTACCCTATGTGAACTACGCTTTGTAAATCGAAATCGAGAGGAATGTGTTCGTTACCAGTGCAGTTCATCCATCGCAATATAACCATAAACGGTTTTATTTTAGGCTTACTATAATGTAGCTACTGACGCTTGTAGCCAGCGAAGTTTTAGTCTGGCTGTGCAGTACCTATAATAAAAACAATGACTCCAATCACTCCATGGCTGGTCTGTTTCTTTGGAAAACAGTGACAGTTGAACAGACAACTATTACGCTCCATGTAAATTGCTCTATGTAAATTTTGATCTATATGTCCCTTGTCGGTGCAGTTCGTCCATCGCAATGTAACTGAAAACAGCTTTATTTTAGGCTTACTGTAACGTAGCTACTGAAGCTTGCAGCCAGCGAAGTTTTAGTGCCCAGGCCTTGCTTTGCTAGCCATCTGCATAGCACAGCAGTTACTGTGGTTAGATTTATTTTCTTTTGAAGCTAGTGAGCGAGTAAATCAATTCTCACATTACTCAGTCATGTCAATATCGTATAATGGGTGCCCACCACCAATATTTAGACTACTACAGTACGATTGTGGTGTCTGATGATAGATAGCCATTTAATGACCCAAAGTTATTTCACTGTACCAGGATAAACAGGCAAACATGTCAGGTGCTGTCCAAGAGACATTACAGAGCCCTCCACATCTTAAGCAGGATCCCATTCTGAGTGTAACGTATCAGCCAACATGTAGGCTAGACACTAGTAGCACTATTTACACATGGCAAGGGGTGGGGAGGGGGGTGAAAGACTCAGGCAATGTGCCTAGCTAGGCAAGATTAGTGTTGCAGGCTTATGTCATTCCCAATATAGAAGAGCCAGAAATCAATAAGCATTCACATATCCAGTATTTCCCAATCGGGGAGGCACAGGAGGTTAGGTGTTGCAGCCATCCCAAAAGTCTGTAAAGGAGAAAGCTGACATAAGAAGTGCTGGTGAGAAATAATGGCAAGCCAATATGCGATGAAATCAAATGTTATTAGGCACATGATGCAAGCTGGGGGGCAAGCTGTATAATAGTTTTACAGTTTTTGTACTTTCACCAAACATTTTCTCCATTTTTTCTACATTTTAATTCCATGACTGATTAAAACTTAATTCTCATGGCTATGCCTTCTCTCTCTGCAACAGACTGAATGGTGAGCAATATGTTTAAAAAACTAATCAGCAATAAAATCACAGTATTGGATCGCAATTCATTACGATCATAAGAATCGCAACGTTAGTAATGTTGTATTGTGACATCCCTGACAGTTCCCAGATGGTGGGTGACATTCTGCTGTGCTGGCATGTTTCTCAGTGCTGCATCCACATGCTTAATGCCACTCCCCCTGCCAATGTCAGTCGACAATGGATAGCAGTCACGGGCATTAGGGGATAAAATCTCTACACAGCATTAACCAAAAGCAGGACGATAATTAATTTTGTATCTGGCTACATTGAGTAATAGCCCACATAGCAACTGCCGTTAAGATCAGCACAAAAAACATAAGACAACACTTTCTTCTCCCTTCTTTGCTCCCTCTCCCCTTTAAATACGCTAACTAACAAGCACACACTTCTCCATCACAAGACACGGAAAAGGCCCACTGATCCCGAGAGAGGCGGTGCGCGCAATAACCACTGACATTGGGAGAACCGTGGAAAAAGAACTGGGAGGGTGGGCTCTCTGGTTGACGAAGATAACAGCTGACACAGTGCCAAATCACTGAAGGTCTTATGAACACTCTCCTCCTGTAATGCTGTGGAGGGCAAATGAAGAAAGGTCTAAGAAGCCTTTAGATGGGGATCATGGAAGTTATTTAATCCAAGATAGCAGGATGGTGTCCCTGCATGAATTCACCAGTCTCAAGAAGGGGTCAAAACAAATAGTCAAATTGTCGACATTTCGACAAGGATGCCATTTATTGACAAGTTAATAAAATTTTCAAAAGTTACAAAAGAAAATCTGTACTACTGATTGACTCACTTGGCAGCAGTAATGACTGGTTATTTCTTATAGACTAAACAAATCTGGCTAACGGCCAAGCACAGGAAATGATTACGGCTAGCGAAAGCATGCTAATTTAAGCGAAATCAAGCGAAAGCATGCTAATTCTTCTTAACAAGAATAAATCATAATAATATAGACACTGCCTATTGATTCTTTATATTTTTGTTAACTTGCATCTATGGACGCGCTGACAGATAGTTTGGTTTTTGTTGACTAATTTTATATAATTTATTCCTATTAAGCTTCCTTCCTAGGATATTTTCTTATTCACTGGAATTTGAACGCATCAGTAGGTTTGTTTAATGCAGACTGTAATATAACTATAGACTGTTAGTCTATATATTAAGTGTAGTTTCATTTGGAAATTATAGTTTTAAGAGACTGTATATAAAAAAATTGCTGGCTAGATTGTCTAAGACATTTTGTATTTTGACATTATAGCCTGAAAACATTGACAACGTTTATAGTTAATTTGCAATTGTAATTAATGGAAAAGCTTGTAACAATAATTTTAAATAACTCCCTTGTTATAAAATACTAACGACTTGACAGGCCTATGCATTTGGTTATTTGCTGCTTTTGTGGCATATCTGAATCTGATTGACTCCCAAGTAAAAGTATATCTAACTTAATTGTTTATACTGAAATGTTGTTGAAGTTGTTAACTATCATTTTAAATAAAATGTTGAATTAATTGCATAACATACTACAATTTACATTCAATTATTTTTCATTTAATACCTCTCTTTTTGGCACGAGTGGGTGGGGTCGACTATTTGACAACAAAAGCTGAGGAATTATTGATAGTGAAAATATTTGTCATGCACATCCCCAGTCTGACAGCAGTGTTATCTCTCATTACCACCAGCATTCTAACAGGGTAATCTGGTCATTTCTATCCTGTTTCAACAACTGATTAGAGTACTCTCTAGCTGATCATAGGGTTGCACAAAATGCAAAAACAGACAATACAGCAATCAATTTCTCTGGAAACAGGGCAAAGAAACTGTTAATATTTGATTATTGGCTGATTTGTAACCTTACACTTACAAGTTGGTGAATTTTCCACAAGTAGGTTAATGTAGTAACTGCGTTCAGAACATGAAGTGCTAGGGGTTCATGTGAAGTGAGGTGTGAATATTAAGCAAGAATAGTTTTTGCATATACGAGCCGTGTTCTGCGTTTACTACGACCAATGTCCAGTTCAAATGTGCGAACATTCCCAACTCAAAGGTGCGTGCCATTATTGACCGTGTTTAGACATGCGGTGTAGTTTATAGGTAACGACCTCGTTTAGCTAATAGTATCAGAAAAAGTTAATCTGATGAAGCCAAATTGAAAAGATAACATCCACAATCTTCCATTGTCCTGGCCAGGTTTATCTCAGTTGATAGAACGGCGTTTACAACGGCAGAGTTATCGGTTCCGAAAAGGCGATTAAAAAATGTATGCACTCACTACTGCAAGTCGTTCTGTACATAAGATCAGCTCAATGATGTAAATTACTAATTCACACTGTAAAAATTAAGTGTAATTAAAACGCTTGGCTGATTTTAATCTATCCAAACCAGTGTTATCAAACAGTTGAGTAGGTCGGCCAGAAAGTTGGCTAGGGTCGGACAGGTTATATACTGTATATTGCCAGTTGCAAATTGGTATTCATTTAGTTAGTCGTCTAGTACAGCAAAAGTAATACATTGGACGAACTTTTGACATTCTAGCTACCATAACTAATTATTTGTTAAAAATTAAATGTTAACTTCAATTACCTTCATGTCGTTCATGATGATCTGGAAGAGCCCTCCCAGGGCGCTGCATTCCTTTTCAATACCCGCATCCATTTTTCCAAGTCGAAAAATTGCAAGCTTAGCTACGAATATTGGCTTTTAGCTAAGTTAATTCGTTAAAATAGTAAATATAGGAGGAAAATATCTGCAAAGTTCTAAAGGTATATGGTGAAAAACATGAAGCCAGAAAGAGAAGAATACCTAACGTTACTGCTAGCTAGGGAACAGTAAAACTACAAATCCTGGGAAGAAAACAATACGTGGAATACAGTTCCACCAAAAACTCAGTCAGTCGTTGGCTAACTTAGCTAGTAACGGTAGCTAACTAGCCAACTAACTTGATACACCCCCGGGAAAACATGGCATGGTTAAATAAAGCTAACTGAAATGTAAAGTCCGTCGAATAACCTATCTAATATTACTGCATCTAAACCAATTGCTAGCTACATCCACACCGCAAGGCAATAGGTCTGGCTGACAAAACCGGACTATCAAGGCGCTAGCTAGCTAACGTGCGTCCAGCTAACTGGCACGTCAGTCCTTGATCAATGACTCACTAGTCAGCGAATAATAATTGTTTAAAAAAGCCTGTTTCTGTTCCCCATGTTCCAGTGAAAATGGTTCTGTTCCAATCGAGTCATTTGTCCCCTTACTCCTATGCGGTTCCAGCTTGCTTGCCAAATGTGTGTCATGGGCTTTCACCCAGCCACGAGAGCAAAACAATTATTCTGGGAGAATCCACGTATCGTTAGAATAAGGTTAGCGTGTTCACTGTGTCGCCTACGCAATGACTACCTGTGTGAAGCCTGCAACAATAAGTGGAATTTGAATTTTGCCTTCTAAATAAAATCTTATTGAAGGTCGTGCCAATGAAAAACAAACAGAATGGGGTTTTCAAATTGTACTTGACATTTTGCAGTAGCCTAGCGGTAGCTCAACTAAATTTAAATCCATATATTGTTTTCCACAGCTAATTACTTTATTGGACATGTAGAGTTGTGGTTAACTATTGGAACTACACAATACTTTTTTTGCAAAACTAAGTTTAAATGTAGTAAACACGTTTTTCCAAGTAACTTTAGTAAAGGTAGATTTAGTTTCACATATTTTAGTGATCTTTTCAAATGTTTCAAAAAATTTTAGTGTATCAGCTCTTCGGTGTTGGACACCGAAAGTATGAAATGAGCCACATTAACCACTGATAGGCCAACCTCAACATACACACCTCTACACACAACACAAATAAAGATTCACTGTCACACCAATTAATTACCCAGGTTGACCTAATGAGCAAGTTGCACCGTTTACAAATTTAAACCAGCCATAATAAGGCCAGCCTTGACAAAAAAATGCTTTTGGTCAATCACTTGACTTGACAAATACAATTTCACAATTTCAAGAAGGGGAAGGACACTAATTGTTATGTAAACTCACACATGTATGCTATTTGGGTGACAAAGAGTAGGCTGAAACCACATCTTATGTGTGCACAGTCCATAGGTAATGCAGTACAGAACATGTACTCCAAAAATCTGACTAGTAAATTCTGCTAGACAGTTTCACTGGGCGGGCATGGTGATGAATCTGTAATTCTGCCCTTGAGCAAGCCAGAATGTGTTTCAGTCAACTTAGTAAAACGTGCAATTGTGCAAATTATTCTATAGCAATAATGTTTTTAATTATCAGGTCCAAATAAGACATGATTCCACTGTACCCGTTTGCATCTGTACAAAGCATCCCTTATTATATTGTCAGTTGAGGACTTTGATTTTGATGCAAAACCAGAATTCCGCTGTTGTGGCTCATCCTTTTTGTTGCTTGCTTTACACAGGTGATGGGGTTCCAATGACTGTTGGTCGCGCTTACGCTTTCTTTCATTCCTCCATCTCAATCAAATTTCCCATACAATGACAGTATCCGAAAATGTACAGCTCCCGTATAATCTTTAAATACCTTTGAAAAGCTTGTGTCACGTCCAGGTGATATTGCAATGATCAGCAGCGTAGGTTTCTTGAATAACACACCGAATCCGAATTACAAGCGGGAAATTCAAATATTTCATCACTGATGACCCTTTAACTTTTCAACCAAAAGTTGACAAATTTGCTTTTGACAATTACAAAATGATTAATATGAATAATGTTGTTAGCACGACAACTGTCAATGTTAAGTAAGTTAGCTAACTTAATTAGTAATGCTAACATACAGCTCCGGAAAAAAATTAAGAGACCACTTCAGTGAGGAACAGAAGGGTTAAAATTAAGAGACCACTGCAAATTGAACACTTCTGTTCCTCACTCAAAACTTTCCTTTTCAACTTTTTTGGAAAGGAAAGAAAAAGTTGCAGTGGTCTCTTAATTTTTTCCGGAGCTGTATAGACTTCACAGTAGCTATATCCTGTGAGGTAGTGAAGCTAGGCATAAATGTACACAAACCCATTAGATACATCTTGAACTTCAGGATTTGCATTAGGGTGTTTACATTTCCCCAAAAGTTTGTAACTAAAAACTTTTAATGAGACCAATTCAATGTTGCCAATTCAGGGACCTACCTGAATTTGTCCAACAGAACTGTTTTACATTTTGCATCTAAAATCTTTTCTTTGGCCAGAATGAATAACAACCCATGTTTAGATATATATTATATACATCTGTTTATTATATATTAAATATATTTACAATTTTGCCATGATACAATGCGGTTTTGATCCTCTTTAACCCAGGCATCTAGTTGTATAAAGGAGGATCTAAACCCCAATGTGTGATCTACGAATCACCTGAAGTTTGTTTGACAAGCAGATGTGAAAGGTAATTCAGATGATCAATGTTGTCTTAGTTTTATTTGCTGTGTAGTCAGGCTGCTATATTCTCCCTTTGGAATTAGTGTTGTAAGCACAGCCATATAATTCAATGCAGTGGGGAAGCTACAAGTTTTACAAGATCATCACAGGCCTCAAACACTAGTCATGTTTGAGAGAATCCAAATAACTTACTTATCTACAAATCAGCTTCCATCTTAAATAAAAACACACTATTATTTGTAGATCATTTGTTATTTAATCACAATTTACCCATGACACCTTTTTCAAAGACCAATATCTCAATATGTCAACAAAACCAGCATTCCAATAATGCTGCAGAACAATTCATTGGGGTGTTATTGGGTCAGTTAAGCCCAATAATATAATTGTGATAATATATAATAATGTTCATAGAATGTGGAAAATCTAACCTTAACTCATTAAAGTCTCTA
>JACXGI010002875.1:49634-68660 GCA_016801175.1 Esox masquinongy
CACACACACACACACACACACACACACACACACACACACACACACACACACACACACACACACACACACACACACACACACACACACACACACACACACACACACACACACACACACACACACACACACACACACACACACACCTAGTCTGTTCAAATTGTAATAGCTCCGGACCAATATATACTCAAGTAGTAAGTAGTTGATGAGGTACACCCCCCCACTCAAAAAATGGATTGCTCCTACACACTGTGAGTCATCGGGCAGTGGCTCACTTATATGAAGCAGACAGACAGGTATCAAGGCATTCAGTTCCATTGATTAAACATTTGAATAGGCAGAATGAGTGGTCTACAAATGAATTTGAGTGAATAGGCTCGAGGCGGGTTGGTTCCAGTTGGTTCTCAGAAAGATACTGGAACGTTGTTCTAACAAGATGCATCCCTTGATTGTTAAAGTTTACCTTATGTGACATGGATACTTTCAGCAAGAAAATGTGCCATGTCACAAAGCATGTCATCCACTTTAGGTCTTCATTGCCCTACAAGGTTGACACCAATAGCATGCTACAGCATGCATAGGCAAAGCCAGGAATCAAGACTAGACACTTTCTTACACCTGCATACATCATGTGATGGACCACATCGGACAAACTAGAAACACCTACTAAGCCAATTGCTCTAATACTTGAAGGTTGTTACAGTTGTGCTCATAAGTTTGCATACCCTGGCAGAAGTTGTGAAATTCTGGCATTGATTTTGAAAATATGACTGATCATGCAAAAAACCTTTTATTTAAGGATAGTGATCATATGAAGCCATTTATTATCATATAGTTGTTTGGCTCCTTTTTAAATCATAATGATAACAGAAATCACCCAAATGGCCCTGATCAAAAGTTTACATACCCTTGAATGTTTGGCCTTGTTACAGACACACAAGGTGACATACACAGGTGAAAATGGCAATTAAAGGTGAATTTCCACACCTGTGTCTTTTTAAATTGCAATTAGTGTCTGTGTATAAATAGTCGATGAGTTTGTTAGCTCCCACGTGGATGCACTGAGCAGGCTAGATACTGAGCCATGGGGAGCAGAAAAGATCTGTCAAAACACCTGTGTAACAAGGTAACTTTATAAAGATGGAAAAGGATATAAAAAGATATCCAAAGCCTTGCAAATGCCAGTCAGTACTGTTCAATCACTTATTAAGAAGTGGAAACTTTGGGGATCTCTTGATACCAAGTCAAGGTCAGGTAGACCAAGAAAAATTTCAGCCAAAACTGCCAGAATAATTGTTCGGGATACAAAGAAAAACCCACAGGTAACCTCAGGAGAAATACAGACTGCTCTGGAAAAAGATGGCGTGGTTGTTTCAAGGAGCACAATACAACGATACTTGAACAAAAATGACCTGCATGGTCGAGTTGCCAGAAAGAAACCTTTACTGCACCAGTGCCATAAAAAAGCTCGGTTACAATATGCCCGACAACACCTTGACACGCCTCACAGCTTCTGGCACACTGTCATTTGGAGTGACGAGACCAAAATAGAGCTTTATGGTCACAACCTTAAGTGCTACGTTTGGAGAGGGGTAAACAAGGCCTATAGTGAACAGAATACCATCCCCACTGTGAAGTATGGTGGTGGCTCACTGATGTTTTGGGGTGTGTGAGTTCAAAAGGCACAGGGAATCTTGTTAAAATTGATGGCAAGATGAATGCAGCATGTTATCAGAAAATACTGGCAGACAATTTGCATTCTTCTGCACGAAAGCTGCGCATGGGACGCTCTTTCCAGCACAACAATGACCCTAAGCACAAGGCCAAGTTTACCCTCCAGTGGTTATAGCAGAAAAAGGTGAAGGTTCTGGAGTGGCCATCACAGTCTCCTGACCTTAGTATCATTGAGCCACTCTGGGGAGATCTCAAACGTGCGGTTCATGCAAGACGACCAAAGGCATTGCCTGACCTGGAGGCATTTTGCCAAAACGAATGGGCAACTATACCACCTGCAAGAATTCAGGGCCTCATAGACAACTATTACAAAAGACTGCACGCTTTCATTGATGCAAAAGGGGGCAATACACAGTATTAAGATCTAAGGGTATGCAGACTTTTGAACAGGGGTCAGTTCATTTTTTTCTTTGTTGCCATGTTTTGTTTTTTGATTGTGCCATTCTGTTATGACCTACAGTTGAATGTGAATCCCATAAGAAATAAGACGTGTTTTGCCTGCTCACTCACTTTGAGTGAGGAACAGAAACGTTCAATTTGCAGTGGTCTCTTTTTTGGAAAGGAAGGAAAAATGTGCAGTGGTCTCTTCATTTTTTCCGGAGCTGTGTCTGTCGCTATCCAGGCACTGAGTGCAATTTGCAGGGCGTGTTTTATTGGTACGGATCCCAAAACTTATTCTGGTTGAACAAAGTCAAACTGAACTGCACTAACCACAAAGTGACCAAGCTTTCATCAGTTGTCTTTCATCACAGCATTCTCTATTATTACTGATGGTATTTCAAGAAATTCCGGGTTAGTTGTTTCTATTAATATTACTACTACCACCACCTACTGTGCTTCACTACACCAGCCTCATTTGTTTATACTTACAAAGTTCTAAACATTTTTCACTAAGTGCACAATCATATCTCTAAGGTTGATGTACTAATTTTTTGAAAATGATCTTCTAGGATTACTTTAGTAAAAGAGTTTCATTTGGTGTGCAAACCTGTTGCTAACTGAATGGTTAGAGTATGCTGCCATCTGTTGGCACATACTGCAAATGAGGAAACCAGAAAAGGATCAAATTTCAGCACTGATCGGGCATCGGGCCATGGACAGTCATGTGAGCAGGTGAAACAGGTGATGCTCAAACCATGCTCGAACAGTAATTTATAGTGTAAAAAAAACATAGAAAGCCTGTTTTGCATAACAAATCTGTTTATATTGTGCACTTTTTATTGGGACGACAAAAAAAATCTAAAACAGTGACTTTTTGCATGTTAAAACTTAGTTTTGCTTAAATGTTTATACTTTTATAAAAAACGACTTTAGATGTGGGGCAGACAGCTGACTCCCGGGAGGAAGCATGGTTTTGTAGTTACTTTCCAACCACCCACTTTGGCAGCGGAGCTTAATCAAATCCCCTTTGTTATAACTGGAAATTGCCAGTGACCTCACAATACAATATTACCCTGATACTTTGGTACCAGTTCATTATGTACTGAGATTCTCACAATATCCACGATTTTGTATTTACTGCGATTCAATACTGCATTATTTTTGCTACAGAGGAACATTTTTCAGAAATGAAAATAAAAACTAAAAACCTGAATGATTCTAAAATTTTGTATTTAGTAAAGAGAAAATGTAAACCATGCTATGAAAGGTGTCTTGGTGTAGGTATAGAAAACCTAATACCAGGATATTGTCAACAGAATATGATAGATCAGCACAGCAGCATAAAGATAATAACTATACAGATATTTTCATACATAACTAGTTCAAATAATACTAAATGTGAAGTGGGCAGCGGTCTGCTCTTTCAGCAAAACCCCCATCCTCCATCTTCCCAGACATTTCTATCAACTAAAGAATGAAAAAATAATGAAATAAATCGAAAATAAATGTTACGTTTTATTTTTATTTCTTTATTCATTCAGTGCTAGTGGAGTAGAAATGAAATATAATTTTTAAATCAGAGTATTTAATACAATGATCCATACAAAATTCTAAACTTGTAGTGCGTGTACATCTGCATCACAATGGAAAAAGACACATGTTAAAACAACTTTTTGGATGGCAAATTTCAGAAAAAAACTACATTGGATTTATAGAAAATATACAAATATAAACTATTTGATTCTCTGAAAATATTGCATCTGGTGTCTTGTCTTTCAGCATTCTACTGATTTAGACTGAGAACATCAATGAATGAAGAAAATTGATTTCACACATAATTTTATAAAGTCTAAAATTAGTATGGGTTTGAAATGAAATGTAACAGAGACATCTGGCATGGAAAAGACCAATAAGTCATTGTTATTCTGCTACTGTCTTTGGTAGCAAGTGCAAAGTAGCCATAGCAAACTATCCAGATTGTGTTCCAGGGTGACAGACATTTTAAGCTTTGTTTCAGATTGACACAGTACTGTTTAGATGTATGTTAATGTATGGCATTTAGAACAAATAATATTTAAGGATGTTATCGACCTTCAATAAAGTTTTGTACACCTGTGCAATAATACACTTAATGCCCATGTTACAAGCTTGAGGTGGCCACCTAGTGGTTCGTATGAGAACTGCAGATGTCCTATATACATCCAGTTTGGTGATCATATAAGGCATGTTGAGTTAGTGGCAGCACAAAATCTGCATACATTTTTTTGTGGTTGCCGATCTTTTTTTTATACACTGACAGTATATTTTGTAATTGATGAAAAAAGAGAATCAACATTCACATATTTTTTCCATTTTCAATTATTCAATTTTGTTCATCGTCATGATGAATAATGTCGTTGTTTGTAACCACAAGATCTACTAAATAGCTTGATAATAGCGACTGACAAATGTCGATGTGAACAGACTTTCTACATGATATTAGTTGTTTGTATTCACACTGGAGTATTTTTACATCCAGAAGTAAATACTTTATGTAAAGTATATATTACGCCAGCGACTCATTCAAAACCTCCCACAACTAACTTTCGGATTGTGACCAACCAGCTAAAAACCACTGATAGAATGTGTCTTAAGGCACAGACTTGAAATCAAATGCTGCAGAGCCAGTAACAGAAGCTCATTATATGCAATTGACCGAGGCACCATCTGGTCAAACATGTAAAAGAGAATACATGGATTGCACACAACGACAACTCTCTATGCATGACAACTGTTGTTTCTCAAAAGCTTAAAAAACGAAAGTACACTTTTTCCACCTTCACAACCCAGATCCACACGAATGAGAAAGCAGCAATATAATCTATGTCTAACGGTAAATCTGTCCATTAACAAAATGCACTGAGTGATGTGTGGGTCCAGGTTGTACAGTCACTGGCAACTAAACCTCCCCTCCACCCGCCCCCAGACTGTTGAAAATACAAGCCAATAACAGGCATTTGGGTCTAACAAATTGTGTTTCATAAATATCCTATCATCTAAAATTGAGCCTGATTCTAAACCGGTAATAAGCTGTTGCTGTGTATCCATGTTTTCTACTACAAATAAATCTAATGTCTGGAGAGATTTTAAAATCTATCAAAAATAGCTAGATTTAACCTCTAACAGGTTTAGAAAGGGAGACATTCAAGTAGAAGGAATGATTAAAAAAAAAACTTTGCTTGGCACACTAGTTTGTGAAGACAGAAGTGCACTGTTGCTGCAATAGGGAAAAGTATGGTACCAAAACCTACAATCTAACATTGGATTTTGAAGAATGGCAAAACAGTGTTCCATAAATATACAAGGAACACCAAACTATTCTGCCTTCAAAGAACCTGTACAGAAATACTGTATCAAACATAGATTGCATTTCTTCTGAATTGTTTACTTTCAAATGGATTTACAATGGAAAACCCATGCAACAAAAAAGTTTGTCTGAGATGACGTTTGACATTTCATACATTAACCAGGTCAGGTTGGTATAAACCTGCTCCCAAGTCTTGATGAAGAACCAAATAAGGACATTTGGATTCTACCCTTGCACAGCTGCAACCCATATGATTAGCTACACATCTAGCAGACGTGCTATCCTGCTCTGGTAAAAAAAAAAGAGAAAGAAGCAGCACACGAGCCAGAAAAAAGTCCCTTCTCTCTGGCTCCAGTCCGGTGAGGGATTTATGTATTGTCCCCTGTGAGATAATATTGGGAGATGTATTGTATGGTCACAGACCACGCCTCAGTCCTTCGGCTAGCCTCAGCCAGCCCATTCCAGTGCAAGCCTTGCCTATGCAGTAACACAGACCATAGGAGCAATTTAGTCCTGCGGCGCCTGACCCTTAGGAGTCTTTAACACACACTGACTCTGCCTGTCTGATTGCACCTCGGATGGTGGTGAGATTGTCCTCTGCCTTAGCCCGCTGCCTCTTGGCAAGGTCGCTAGCGATGGCTAAAGAGCCTCCCTTGAGGAACCGGACAAAGTTCTCACCAACCAGAGGCCCCATGGCGTAAAGCCCGCTCTCTAAAACCGACTGGTATGTGTATGGGTCCACGTCCAGAGGGTTCCGCCGGCACGAGATCGACTCCAGGGGATTGAGGCCGAGGGGCCTCCCGTCCTCAGGGAGAAAGGACAGGTTGGGGTGTGCCCCTATCAGCACCAGAGCCATAGAGACCTGCAGCACGGTGCGATGGCCATCCTCCCCCTCCAGCACGCACTTCCTGTCGGGCTTAAAGGCCACCACGCGGTGTTTTGGCAGGCTGATGTAGCCTGGGTAGGATCCGGAGGACAGGGAGGTGTTGTTGCTGTTCTCCTGCTGGTCCATTTGGGCACCCGTACCCCCAGAGTAGGTAGAGCCTTGGTCCTGTGGCTCCTGTTGTTGCTGGGTCATCATCTGATGGACCTTGTGGTATTCGGGGTAGAGCAGCTTTGGCAGCTGGTTGAAGATAAGGCCCGGGTCAGTGACCGAGCGGCGGAAGGCGTGGTACACGGGGGTGTTGAGGTGATGTGCCGTCAGGACGGCGTCCGCTGCGGTAAGCCCGGCCCCCACCACTAGCAACGGGTCCGAGGTGTGGTCCAGCAGGCCACTGGAGATGGCTGCTTCCAGCTCCCAAAAGCGGTGGCATACAAATGGGAGACCCTCGCCCTCCACGCCCAGCCGCGCCGGGATGTCGTGGGTGCCAGTTGCCAGGACGACGTTCTCTGCGCACACGGTGAATGGGACCTCGGTCGGACCTCCTTCCTCCAGCTGGTCCCTCCTCTGCGTCCCCTGGACCTCCCACATGGAACGACCAATAGCCCCCTCACAGTTCACTCTCCGCAGGGAGGTGACGGTGGTGCCACAAGCAAAGCTGTCCCCCAGGCCCATCTGGTTGACATAGTGCTGGTAGTAGGAAGCGATCTCGGCAGGGGTGGCTCGGTCGTTGCGGACGTTTCTGAAGCAAAATGTCAGTTTAAAGATAAGAAACTGATGTTTGAAATACCGCACACAGACAGAACACAGAGGGCCAAAACCTCAAAGAGGTTTGACTGACACGTATCTTGGACCCAACATCTATGTTGTTATTTACATTTGAGTCATTTAGCATCTGTTCTTATTCAGAGTGACTTACAGTAGTGTGCATTAATTTTCACAATAGACACCCTGTAGGAATCGAACCCACAGCCCTGGCGTTGCTAGCAGCATGCTCCATTAACTGAGCAATAGTAAATGGAATCAGTTTCAATTTATGTGAACAACATGAACTAAATATAGTAGGGAATCATTATTTTACCATTATTTAACCAGGTAAGTTGATTAATAAACTTGTATTTACAGAAGTGGCCTGGGGTGGATATAAATAACATGTATGTGTCCTAGCTGGGTCCAGCTGTCTAAGCCACTGCCTCTGGTACACATATTGGTGCAGCATGGGTAACGCTCTGTCAGAAAAACAACTCTTTAAGCATCCAATCAACCGTGACAACACCTGAAATGTTTCACAATGGTGGGTGAAAGTAAGGGTCTAAGCAGTGGACATGAAGTGGGGGAGATGTATTGAATAGAGTGTAATGTTCTCTGTAATTCACCCATATTCCACATGGGGGAAATATCCCAAGTGAAGCAACTTAGTGTCATAATTGGAGTGAGTGCTGCTGCTTAGTAACGGTGATGCAGTTGATTTGGAATGTCTGGTACGTCATTGGCCACTAAATAGGGCTTTAGCTTGTCTGTGGGACCCACCTGCGCTTGTCTCTCATCCACTCCTTAAGCTTCAGGCCTGGCAGTTCCATCCAGTTAGCCAGGCTGAGAGTGAGCATGGAGCCTTCCATCGCCTGAGAAGACAAACACAAGCACCATTAACCACCAGGCTGAAAGCCACACATGCAAACTATACCTATGTGTCCAAAACATTCTCTACATAGGAAGATAATTTTAGCCAGACACAGTGGTCAAATTTAGCGCACTATATAGGGAACAGAGTGCCATTTCCTGCCTACCTTTTCCAAGAATCAACTCAGTCTGCCTCTGTCCCTTGCTGCTTTACATGCTAATGTATAAATGGGTAATATGCAAATGAACAGCATGGTTTACCAGCTTCATGCCAATGAACTGTCGAAAAACAAAATCGTCCTCTTTGTAACTCGCCAAAACATGAATAGGAGAGCCAAGGTTGTGAATCAGTAATGCAAATCAGACAATAGACAAATGTCCTGTCATGAATATCTGCCTGGGAGTCAGGCAGTTTTGCTCAAATAAGGACGAGAACGGGTGGATTAGGTGTTAGCTCCTGACTTAACACTGCTTTATAGTTCTGTAGACAATTAGAATGGGAGAATTAACAGACAACAGGACACCTGTACAATTCTAACTGTTCCACCTAGTGGTCTTATGGTGACCACACAGCATTTTAAAAATGTAAAATCTAAGTCTGAATGCATGCTAAAAAAGTTCACATTGAAGTAACAAAGCAGATGCTTTTATCCAGAGCAACTTCCGTTAGTGAGTGGATACTTGTTTCCTTCCACACATCAGAATTGAACCCACAACCCAGGTGTTTATTAGCTATGCTCTACCAAATGGGACACACAGGACCCAACATCACAAAAAATGAATCAATCATGTTCAATAAAATGTTTTCATTCTTAAAATCCTTGTCAGATTTCCACAATGAGACAGGGCAGGGAGGTTAATTCTGGGTCTCTCCAGCCCTGGGGTTCCCTCCTTGTGGGTCAGGGGAGGGCCAACGTGTATAGGACAGTAAATAAATAGGGCACATACATGCCAGGCTCCTCCTGGGGGTCCTCTGCCCAGCACCAGATGTGGGATTGCCCGTTCCGGTTCGTACCGCCACAGCAGGGGCGAGGCGTGTTCCAGCCCATAGTCGCTGTCGGGCAGGAGCAGTGAGTCGAAGAGCACGGCCACAGGGTTTGAGGAGCGGCCTTCCAGCCCCTCACATAGGTACTCCAGGTCCTGCACACAGAGAAATAATCCATATAAACAGCTTAGACCAATGATGGTAGAATATCGACCTTTCTGCGCACATCATTCTTTTTAGGGCCAAGCTCACAGGAAATGAATAAATACTTCCCTAATCCTGGACACCAAACATGGCTTATTACAAAGCAGAAAATGTTTAGTATTTGATTAGGATATATATTACCAAGTGAAACAGCAGCCGCTATACTTTAGGGGTCCACACAAAAGTACACAATATTTATAGAAAAGAACCGCTCAAGGACACAAAGAGACATTTAGAATGAGAGGACACGCTTTCATATATATGCCTTAGCCTAACATTGAGAGTATCCTGAACCCATAATCCACATAAACCACTGCCTTTCATTTTTCTCAAACTGCGATAATGTTACAGTGCCTGTGTATAAAGCAAGTCTTGATTTCCTAATCTAACATCCCTAGTTGTTCTGTAAACACCAGGGATAATACCTGGTTGTTCCGTTTGATGTCAATACAACTCATTATACATCAACAAAAACAACTGTACTTACAAAAATGCCAGTGGCTTAAATACTGACCAAAGATACATGAATACATCTTAATAGTAAGCATAAATAGAAAGCATTTCACTGGGCATTACCTAGCATCAACAAACAGCACTGGACTGTAAACTGACACCCAGCTATGATCTTACCTGCTCCAACAGTGATAGGTTAGGCTGTTGATCCAGTTTGCCTTGGAGAAGGGGATTAGGATGAGTGTTCTCAGGGGACAGGTATGGGGTGTAACCTGACAACAGGTATGACAGACAGATGCCTGAGGGGCCATTGCCTAGGAGAGGGAAACAAAGGCAATGCTAGTACATTTCTTTAACCCGCTAGAATGTCATTCTTTTTCTTTTATAGTCACTGCCCGGTGAAAGTCTCAAAGTAATTTTCAAAAGTTCTGCTACCTCATACCCAAATAATGTTGCTCACTTGCACTATCCTCGTATTTGTGGCCAAAGCATAAATTCAAGGATAAACACTAGAAAAACCCTCCTCCAACTCCAATCTCAAAGGGATATTTTAATTAATAATAAATTGGAAGAACTATTTCAGTTAATTTTTTTATAAACAATGAAATATTTCAATAAAACTTTAATTAATGATCTGAATGAACTGAAAGGAGAATAATTTCAGTGATATTTTGATTCATAATGATTTGGAAGGAGAACCATTTCAGTGGTATTACAATTAACAATATGTCCTATTTCATAGAAATCTGAAAATACTAAGTGTCTTAATTATTTTTCGGCAGTATATGAACATGATTTTGGGGCTCAACAAACAGAAAACAGAAACCCTTTTACTAGAAACCTATTTACTAGAAAAATTTACATGAGTTTTGAGTAGAGTAAAACAAGTTGACTCGTTTGTAATAATTGTTCCCCTTAATAGCAAAGCACCCTGTGCCATCATCATTCTTAGAAGCTTAAGAATTGTGATCTTGTGATAGTGTACTATGATGTAGGATAAGTGAATGGTCACAAGATGCACAGTCATTGCGAAGAACTTGATATTATGCTGACAAAGCATCCTTTCACCGACCACATGCAATTTCGAAGGTAACTTTGAAAATTGAGAATTGAAGAAATTGAAGAGAAATGCTCTGCAAATAATGTACCTTCTATTCCAATTATTGTTGGATCTTTTTTTTATTTCAGCAAAAGCTCTTATTCAGAGAGACTTCACCTTGACAGCCCAATAATTCAACTTTTTGTTTACAGGACCTTTTGTTTACAGGTCGGAGGCTCTAACTGCTACTATCTGTTGTCCCTATAATACCGGTAGCCGTTTCATTAATAAAGTCTGGTTCCTTTTCTTCCTTCTAATATCAGTAGTGGTTAAGTAGGAGCCTAGATGAAGACAGAATTCAACTGAATCCATATCTGTGTCAATACCCTACAAAGTCATTCAGAGCTGAGTGTGTACAGTAACAGTATCCTCAGTCTTACCGATGACAATGACTGGAAGAATCTCTCTGGGAAGGATATCTTTATCATACAGGTTCATGGCCACTGTTTTTATCTGCAAGAAGAGAAAAAAGGGATGTTAACCATTAACTTAAATTCCTGCCCTGGTTGACCAGTTTAGGAAAAGTCCAGAGCATTCTCTAAACACATCTCTGCCTGACACAAATTTCAAGCTGGTTTCCATAACTACAGAGAATGTAATAAAACAAGAACTTAAATCTCTGTGTCCTCAAACCGAGGTGAACTTGTCCAGATAAGTGAAGAAAAATGAGGAAAGAAAACTGCTGATAAAACCTAACCAAAATAGTTGAGGGAGAAGGTGAAAAGTTTAAATGAATGGGAAGGCTCCAAAAGTGATCTCATGTTTGTCAGGAAAGGCAGGAGGAATGCTTTAAGTATGAAAGGGGAGCCATAGTACAGTAATGAAGTAATGGGAGGAGGCAGTCATACCAGAAAGCCCCGGGACCCCTACTGGCTGCTTGCCAGGTTTACAGTGAGCAGAGAGGTTATATAACACATTCTACTGGTAAGCATGACTTGGCAGAAAGTTTAAAGCGATAGCATGGCAAGCAATGCATGCTGCTCAATTCAGCTGAGATGGACTCACAATGCAGACAAATTATTATTATAAGCAGATGTCCATTACTTTCTCTTATGAAAGATAATGCAATATTCTTTCATTTCTTTCCCATATCATTTCTAGGCTTATTTTGCAAAAAACAACTGGACTGGGTTAAAATGAATTTAGTAGCTTACCAGATTCTGATTTCCTTATTTTAAATATATTTCAACATACCACAAAATCAATGCTGAAATGTAATTACCTTTTATTATTATTATAATTGTATTCCACCAAGAACTACATTGTACTCTGTCACATTACATTTACTCTCTGTCGCTGCATCCATGTCAGTGCTTAGGTTGCACTACATGAATGGAGAAAAAATTTAATCGAACTATGGTTAGATAAGTGATATTAGCCAACATTTAGATATTTTTTACTGTCACCATTTAAAAAAAAAGAAAATGCTGAGCTGAAGTGTAATGTTTAGGGTAAAATGTGCAATTTAGGTTAAGATTAGAATGAACTTTAAATAGAGATTTAAAATAGATCAAGGTTAAGGGGTTTGGGCTAGATTATGGTTAGATTTTGAGGGTTAAGGTTAGTATAAGTACAAATTAGATATTTTAGGGAAATGTTTAACTAGGTTTGAAGTGTGCATGCTTGTGTGTGTGTGTGTGTGTGTGTGTGTAGGTCTTTCTGCTTATCTGTCTGTGTCCATGTTCAGTCTATCTGTAGCCTACATCATCAGCAGTGCACACATTTTACGACAGTTACAGCATTGGCTATAATTATCAAGAACTCATTCTGGGGGCATAGGGAAACTAATGACAGCAGAGAATGTCAGTATTATTGTGAAAATGCTCCTGTAAACAAAAAAGACAATTGTCTAGAAAACAGACTAATGTGTATTTTTTTTAAAAAAGCACTTATAACACAAAAACTAAAAGGTTTCTCTGTCATTGGACTTCTGTGCACCTGCTAGTATGTATCGACACTAGTGTAATTCTGATAGGCCTACAGTATATCACCACATGATTCTGATAAAACAGCGGAGGACCAAGCGCTTGCAAAACCCATGTGCTTAATAGCTGGTAAATGCTATGTTTGCAGATAGGCTATATATATCCATTTCCGCACTACGCACCGAAAAACGTACAGGCCTTATAATCAAGTAATTTACAAAGAACTAAAGTCTGGCACTTTGTTCAGGTGATATTATATGTTCACGTAGTCTATCCACGAGATTTTATACAATACACACGTATTTGCAGTCCATTGTGCTGACCCAGACGTCTGATAATGGACTAGCAAAGTGGACCATCTGATCGCAGCAGACGCGGCATCCTAAATGGATTATAGACTAATTAACGACTAAAGCTTAAGATCAAAGCTAGATAACCGTCCACCGCAAAGTAAAGATTTGGATTTGTAGGTTAATGCAGGATTCCCGTAAAACTGGCAAATTGAAAGGAGATTCGCTGTTGGCTATTCAGACATCAATTCACATTGGCTAGACACATCAATACAAACAGGCTAGAGATATTAGAACACGTTTCATGCGTAAAATGAATTTAAAACATGCTAAAAATTTCGCATACAATGTTTCCACTTACCGATATAGAACTACGAAGACAATTAAGGCTATCCAAATCTCTGAACTTGAACGTCGCACAAGCTTCCAAAAGCCTCCCCTCGTTGAAAATCGTCGATTTCTTCTCTAGGAAGCTTGTACCGGCTGCTCTCCCGATTTCGCTCAAATTCTCACCATGGGTGTTTTATATATATATATGTTTGTGTGTGTGTGTGTGTGTGTTATCCGACATATGTAAAAAGCAGCAAACGCGTTACAGTCTGGCGACGCAAGAGCGTGACCGGTAATGGGTTTACAGGTATTCTGCCAGCAGCACTAAGGATTTCGTCATAATCGTATTGTAATGAAGAAACCTTCAAAATAAAAGCGCCAATGTCAATATATTGCATTGCGTATAATTTGTTCTATATTTTGTTTTATGCTGTTTTCTAACGAATGCAAACAACAATTAATGGAAAAATTATAAAGGTTTAAAAATCTTTATTAAAGAACACGAATAAAGCATAAAATGTGCAGGTCGTTTTGTATATAAATATAATGCCTTATAACAAAAAAGACTATGTGAAGTGGAACATGGCATTCGAGATTTACTCACTAGGGTGTATAGAAACATATAAAGTATCATTTCAGGGGGGAAATAGAGGGTATAGCTAGCAGCACTTTCTTACCCACCCACTCCATTGGCTCCAGTTTAATACATTGTACGCCAAATATGACTATGCAAATTGCCTTATTAAAAACAAACTAGACTATATGAAGTGGAACATGGCACTCGAGAATTACTCACTAGGGTGTATAGAAACCATATAAAGTGTAATTTCCTTGGGGAAAAAGGAGGGTATAGCTAGCAGCAGTTTTCCACCCACTCCATCAGCTACAATGAGATCCACTATACCCGAATGTTGCCTATGCAAATTGCCAAAAAAAATAGACAATGTGAAGTGAAACATTGCATTTGAACATTACTCACTAGTGTGTGTAGAAACCATATAAAGTGTAATCATGGGAGAAGATAGAGGGTATAGCTAGCAGGACTTTCTTACCCACAATTATTCTAGCAGCACAAATAAACACACCAGTGCTGTCCATGGTCCTGAATTATGGATAACAATTTAGTAAAAAGTTACGTCTTAAATTAACACAGTCCATCAATGGAGACACGTTTTTTTTACAGACGACACGCCAACGTTAAGACGACACGTAAACGGCCTACAGACGACACGAACACGTCACGTGTCAGTTATACCAGTGAATTGATAATTGAAAATCTTAACATGAACGCGTCTCTACAACACGTCTCTATGACGTGTTGTCTAAAACTTACGTATTGTGCAGCTGTTGAATAAATTAATTGACGCACCTGCTATTGACTGCGCTGCACAATAACGAAAAAAATCTTCCGCTCGACTGCTCTATTTTCTGTCATAAAACCTACTAGGAAAGACATGCTCTCATGGGACTGAGCAGGGCGTTTTTCAGTTCAGAATTTACAAATGGAAAAAGTCTCGGAATCTTTTCTTTTTATGTGTTTAATTCTCATTATTTATATTGACAAATGATCTGTATCGGTTGCTACACTGTCAAATGATCTTGACGGCTTTATTTGTGTTGGGACTTGAATTGAGTCGATAGGCTACTGCTGTAATCGTTTCGTCATCCATAGGCGAATGATCATTAACACAACAGTGCTTTCTGCTGTCGAGCGCAGATATTAGAGACCTATTCACCAATCACCTAAAGAAACAGTGACGGTTGCGGGGTCACAGATAGATCACCTAAAGTTATCGAGGGTTATGATGGTGTTAAAGTCTTGCTTGGGTTTTCGCACCTGTAAAGAAATAGTTGCTATTACTAATATATTCATATATGTGTGAAATGTATTTTTTATTGCCTTGTGCCAAGATGCCTGCATAACCAAAGCGAATAGTTTGGGATTGCAATAGTTAACTAAAGGTCCATGGACTTAGACTGCACGAAATATATTATAACCCCGACATTCAGACCTCTAATACGTATTATAGGCATTCAGACGTATTAAACTATTTCAAACTGTCTGAAGTTCACATTCCAAGCAGTATCACACAAGCAAAAAGGATGCACAATATGCTCTTTAAACAGCAAAGCTCATAATTCATCTGTAGCTTATTTATAGTCTATCTTGTTAAAATCGTGTGCTATACTGTACTGGATGCATAATTGTTTTTAGCCTCAATAAAATCATAATATCTTTTTTAACAGAACTAAGTAAATTAATTTGTATGCACAATCATTCCAAAGGGCAATGTGAAGTTTTAAATGCAAATGAGTTAATTCTGGTCTAACTGAAGTATTAATAGTAGCATTTCCATCCTTAGTACTGCCAAGATGTGAAGTCTTCCATGCCAGGTTCACTCTTTTTCTCTACTGCTGATCATCAGCTATCAGATGTAAAACAATGTTCACAACATGTAGGCCTGGGACCTCAAACTTACTGTGCAGGTTATTTCCTGCCCAGTTGGAACACATTACTCAGCTAATCATAGACCAGACTAGTAATCACTAGAATGATTTCTTCAATGTGTATTACTTAACAGCTTAGGTTTGTACTGTATATTGGGGGGGACAGGGTCAATGGATCCAAGGATTTTCATTCCTTTCCAGGGGCGTCACATTGACCTGCCTGTAATATTGAGGGGTCATGACACCCTGTCCCCCCTAATTATACACCCTTGGTATTACTGGATATAAAGCCTGCACCTAGTTCCAAAGGACCAAAGTTTGAGAACCCTGGGGTAGTATATAAACTAGTCATATTTTAATGCAATGTATCAATGGATAGGCATCACAACAATGTTAGAGCTTTTATCGTTCTAAATTTCAGACAGTAGTATGAAACGAAAATTGCCAGACTTTAAGCAAGCAAAAAGATATCCCCTCATGATGTACTGACATTTGTAGAGCACCCGATTTTGCAAGTTCATGACACTATTAGCGTTTATTTTTTTAAATGCACATTACAAGTCTATGTCAAGACTTACACAACACAAGTGAAAGATCGTATGTACTACAGCCCTGCTCCAGAGATACTATCCTGTTCGTTTTCATTCCAACCCCATGTATATGCAGCCTTCACTGACTGTCTAATTATTTGAAAGTGAGCTAAATTAGGGTTGGAGTGAAAACAACCAGGATTGTCTCTCCAGCTGCAGAGTTGGAGACACCTGGCTTATGCTATTGTGAAAACAAAGGGAACATAATATTTTGTTTGATTTTGAGGTATATGAATAGGTAATTGTCTTACTGAAATAGCCAAACTCTTCACTCATGAAATACAAATGAATTAGGAAATGTAAACTTGTACATGTGTGCAAGCAAAATAAACACTTGGTCACAAATAAACCAAATGATTACTTTGAAAGTTACAATTTTTAACTGTAATAGTGATCCATGAGTAATGAAAGACACAGTTCTCCAAATCGATATCAATTATGGCTTTAATATGCACGCTACTCAACCATCACAGGTATCGCAGTACATCCTACTCGTTCCCCTTATTCCCGCAAACGTTTTACTCTACCTCTTAGGACCGCATAGGGCCTCTGCAGTTGAGAAACAGCGCCTGAATACAAAAGGCATTCACTTTATAACACATAGTCAAACTTACCCTGCAACTATGCCTAAATACAAAACAAATACATCGGCCAAAGTGTTTTCACTATATTAACATTACATTAATATGATTCTCCTATACTTGGGTCATTAAATGAACAAAATCAATATAAACAAAACTAACACATAGACCTACATAGTATAACGACATTTCCTGAAGTAATTCTATCAGTTTGTTTTTCTCTTTAACGAAACTAGCTCACAGCAATGCTAGAGCTAACAACCAAGATGCGATTCCTCACTTGCTAGCAAAGCATAGACGAGAAGTTAGGTTAATACACGTTATTCAGACGTTCCATTATACACGACCATAGACGCGGACCACAGACGCGAAGTTCACACGACACGTTATTCAGACATTCCATTATACACGACCATAAATGAGGAGACAGCTTCTCGAGGTTGGTTAAATGCACGAGGTTGATTTAATAGTGTGGGGCAATAGCAGTAAGATAACATGCAAGCCTGCTAGAGGCTAAGTAGAACTAAGAAACATTGTACCTGCATGAGAGGAGGGGGTGACAGGATCCTTATCTCACTAGAATAGTTGGGAGCAAGAACAGACCGTTTGGTATGTGGTAGTAAATGGGGAGAATGCCAAATAAGGGAAAAGATGCTGGAGCTAGAAGTCGATTGGTTGGAATAACAACAGGGAAACCCGAAGACGGCAGCTGCCATGAGAAGATGTGTTAAACAACGTATATCTTACCCATATATGGTATGAACCGCTCCCTGAACCATAAAATTTAGGGTAGGGGACTCATGCTATAAGAACTGTGTGTGCTGTGATTGTGTTAGACTCTGTTGGACTGAATGCCACACTGCCTCCAGATATATCTGTATGAATAAAGATAATTGCCGGCACTGCGATTTTGTCTCCTCTTAATCTCTTCTCATTAACCAACTCGGGGAAGTACTTTAGGTCGGTACTTCAACAACTTGGGGGCTCGTCCGGGATGAGAAGGAGATCTGAATTTGAGAAAACTTTGCTGACCACAACAGACACTGACGGTTTGTGGCCACATTAAAAGAGGTAAGCAGAACCTGTTTCATCAAATCTGCATATTCGGCTTAATCACTAAATTCTGAACTAGAAGTGTCTTGACTGGAAAGTATTAAATTGAGGAGTACAATATTCGACAGAAAAGAGTGGGTTAGAGGCCTGGGAAGCGGGGACTTTCCGAATTCTACGGTTAAAACTACTAAATTTTTATTGGATAGGTTTTAATCGTGTCAAAACGGGGTTGGAGTCCCGGGAAGTATAGATCTTCCCGAATTCTTGATTCAAGGTTTGGCAACCTACCCTATCACCTGACGAGGAGATATACCCTGGGTCGGGGACCCATAGGGTGCTGGGTTAGAGTCCCGGGGAGATAGGGATACCCCAAATTCTAAGAGTACTGGGTCAGGGACCCGGGGTTTGGAACCCCTAATTAAGAGTACTGGGTCAGGGACCCGGAGTTTGGAACCCCTAATTAAGAGGATTGGGTCAGGGACCCGGGGTTTGGAACCCCTAACCTCTACTAAATAGAAAAATCATAAAAATAATAAAAGACCTAACAAAAATTATAAAAAGGAGAAGGGGTGAAGTGACGAAGTAGTTACACCAGTGTCTCGACCACAAAAAGCCCCAACTCATTACGCACGGCTACCTAACGGTGATAACGAAGTGCGTTTTAAGTGGTGAGGGACAAGTAGTGGTTGATTGGGTCACGTCGCTCGGGTGAACTCCATACAGACTGACCGGCTGGTGCAAAAGCGCAATAGGACGATGGATGGGGAGTACGATCGAGAGTTGGACGATGATGATTGGGCTCCAGTTAATAAGTCCGGGTGGGAGAACCTGGCAGTTCAAATCAGCAATGTTGCGGGAGCAGTGGTTCAGGCAGGACAGGAGAAAAAGGAGGCAGAGAGGATGAAAGGACATTTGAGGAAGTTAGTGGAGGAGAGTAGTGTAAAATTAGACGAATGCAGACCGCTTAGTAGTCTGATTTGGAAGAAAGTGAGAGAATGTGAGACAAAAAGGAACGAGGCAAGTAGAAAGAAGGAGGCAGTGGGTATATTAGCCCGTCGCGCCTGGAAACAGGAAGAGAAAGGACAGGAACAGGAGAGACAGGACTGGTTC
>JACXGI010002876.1:0-39561 GCA_016801175.1 Esox masquinongy
ATCCTCCACCTTAACCAGGCCCAGACGGTCTGCGCCGGGCTCACAGTGGCTTCTGCCGTGGTCGGACACCGTCATCTGTGGCTGTTTCTCTCCTCCCTACGCGAGGCCGATCGCGCACCCCTCCTGAACGCATCTCTCTCCCAGGAGGGCTTATTTGGCGACGCCGTTCACACGGCCATAGCGTCTTTCAAGAAGACAGACGAAGGACGTAAGTATCTCGCCACCTTCTTCTGGCTGGCCGCTCTTCCGCTCGGCCCCAAGACCCTCTTCCCATCGCCAGGGCTCTTCTGCTAAACGTCGCCAGCGCCGTCACGTCTCTGCCGCCGCCTCTGCTGCTGCCTCGGCTCCTCCTCCTGCTGCCGCGGCTCCTGCTCCTCCTCCCGTGCGACGCAGACAACCCGCTCCCAGACTCGACGTTCCATGGCCGACTAAGAAGCCCAGACCGTCCTGATTAGGCGTGGAGCGTTTTCCTCCTTTAGCAGAGTACGGGCCGAGTCTGACGGCGTCGCAGATTCGGCCCGACAATCCATTCATTTCAATAAACAAGCTAAACGTTACTCGGGCGTAAGTTGTGCTTTTGTGCAGAGTCAGGCGGTGTCTGAGCCTGTTAAGTCACTTGTGAATTTCACATGCCCTAGTTTGCCTCCATCGGTGGCTAATAGAGACTCAGTGGACGCTCTGTCTGTGTCTATGCCAGCCCCGTTGGATATGAGCAGTGGCGCAGATGAGCGGCTTTTCCCTCATTCTCGCCCTGCAGCTGGTAGGTCTTCTAATGTGTTTGCTTGTGCACGCTCTATTCCTTTCCCTATGCAGTGTAAGGATAAGAATACTGTTAGCTACGTTCAGGGTAGTGAGTGTTTTCGGGGAGTTATAGGTATAACTTCTCTCCCCTCTCTACCCGCCACCTCTAATAGACATAAGCGCCGGCTAGCGGTTTCAGAGACATCTCCTATCCCGCTACCCGCCAGTCAGGAGCGTGTTCGCTCTCAGAGTTCTGCCCGGCAGGATTGTGTTTACATTCAGTCACTGTCAGGGAAATGTTTGCATATGCAAATGCTGGTTTCCTTTCTCTCCCGCCACTCGCGGGTTACCGAGCGTTCTGAGATTTCACCCATTGTTATAGACGTAACCGTGGTGGCATCTCATCCCGCTTGCTATGACAAGATCAAACGCCAGGTAACGCCGCCGGCTTCGCCTCTGTCTCGCTACTTGTCCTCCCTGATCATTCCAGTCCTGTCTGCCCTACTCGGCGTCTCTTTGGCAACGCGTCCCCGCTCAGGGTGCAACGTCCGCATATGCAAATGCCGGGCTCCTGTCTCTCCCGCCGTTCATGGGCTACCGAGCGTCCTGTGAGTTCACCTGTTGTTACAGACGTAACCGTGGTGGCTCCTCATCCCGCTCGCTATGAAGAGATCAAACGCCGGGCAACGCCGCCGGCTTTCGCCGCCGTCTCGCTACCTGCTCTTTCTGATTGTCCCAGCCCCGTCTGCCCTACTCGGCATCTCCTTGGCAATGCATCCCCACTCAGGGTGCATGGTCCGCGGATGCAAATGCCGGGCTCCTATTATTGTACAGCGGGATGGCTCAGTGGCTAGCGTGCTTGGCTCTCGATTGGCGGACCCGGGTTCGCCTCCCGAGGCGGCTCCTGTTTTTTTCTCCTCTCGGGTCGAGCTTGGCGGCGGTAAGGGCAGAGAGGGAATTCAAATTTTTCTTGACCACCGCCCCCCAACTCCTTGCTCTTCCTCTCTCAGAGCGTTGTTGGGAGTGGCGTCAGCATTGTACCATGTCAGCCTGGCTCGACCGAACGATCAGGCTGGTTTATCTGGTCCAGTTTCGTTCGGCTCCACCCCCCACGTAGCCAAATGACCGTTCCGCATGCTCACCACCAGTCGCCTGATGGAAGCCTTTATGCCGGGGGATTTCTGTTTGAGCTTAGACATCAAGGATGCTTACTTCCATGTCCTGATCGTTCACAGGCACAGGAAGTTTTTTCGATTTGCCTTTCAAGGCAAGGTATACTAGTATACGAGGATCCCATTCGGCTACGCTCTAGCCCCACGCACGTTCTCCAAATGTCTGGAGGCGGCGCTGGAGCCCCCACGCAGAGAGGGCATCAGGATTCTGGCCTATCTAGACGACCTCCTGATTCTAGTGTCGTCCCTGGAGTTGGCCAGGACGCATACTGTCCGTGTGGTGTCCCTTCTCACACGACTGGGTCTAGCAGTGAATTGGTAAAAGAGCGCACCAAGGCCAGCCCAGCAGGTTTCTTACCTGGGTCTGGTCATGGACACGCGCTCAATGAGAGCGCGCATTTTCGGACACGCGGGCTCTCGATCTGCTCTCTGCCCTCAACCTGTGCCGGCCGCCCTGCAGGCGCCCGGTTCGGGCCATCATGTCCCTGTTGAGTATGATGGCCGCAGCGCACAAAGTAGTTCCCCTGGGCCTGCTGCACATGCAGGTTTTTCACAGACGCCTTTCTCCACGGTTGGGGCGGTGTGTGCCTGGGTCAGGTGGTTGGGGGCGTGTGGCCTCCCGGCCCTCGCCACATCAACCTGCTGGAACTGGACACGGTCTTATTGGTGCTGATGCATTTCTCAGACCTAGTCTAGGGCAGCGATGTCCTGACTCACTTAGACAATCGGTCCACGGTCGCGTACATCTATCGCCAAGGGGGGGGTCAGGTCTTCTGCTCTCCACCGGTCGGCGACGCATCTTTGGCTATGGGCTCATGCCCATCTCACCTCCCTGACTGCGATTCACATTCCGGGCCACCTGAATGTGGGCGCGGACATGATATCTCGGGGCGGCCTCCATCACGACGAGTGGCGTCTCCACCCAGATATCGTCTCCCTCACCTGGCAGAGGTTTTGGGAAGCTCAGGTGGACCTGTTCACGTCCAGACGGAACGCACACTGTCGCCTGTGGTTCTCCCTGTCCCAGCGGATCGCCCCCCTCTGGGGGTGGACGCGTTCGCGCACCACCCCTGGCCTCAGGGCCTCCTGTATGCGTTTCCTCCGGAGCGCTGCATAGCGCGTCTGCTGGCTCGGATCAAAGCGGAAGGGCTTTCGGGTCATCCTGGTGGCACCCGATCGCCCTGCGGCTATATGGTGTCCGGAGATGATCCAGTTGCTGGCGGACCGTCCGTGGTTGGTTCCGCTCAGGCAGGATGCACTGTCCCAAGCGGAGGGCTCGATTCTACACCCTCCATCGCTCTCAGGGTCTGGCCCTTTGGCGGGACAGGCTTTTGAACAGAGGTTTGTCCGCTGCCGTCGTGCGCACCATCCGGGCGCTAGGACAGCGTCTACGTTCAAATTGTATTCCTCTCGCTGGAATATGTTTGTGTCGTGGTGCACGCAGAGGTCCTCGGACCCTTCGTGTTGTCCTGTGGAGGAGATTCTGTCATTTCTGCAGTATCTCTTTGATATGGATAGGTCTCCTTCGACCATCCGCGGGGATGCATTGGCAATCTCTGCGTGTCATGAGGGTTTTGCTGGAAACACGGTTTTCAGCCACCCTCTCCTTTGCCGTTTCCTTTCGGGCACGCGCCGTCTGCACCCGGCGGCCAGACTGGGCGCTCCTCAATGGGACCTTGCTAAGGTGCTGGGCGCTCTCTGTGAACCCCCATTCGAGCCCTTACAGCAGTGTTCTCTCAAGTTGCTCTCCCTTAAGACGGCCCTGCTTATCGCTCTGTGCTCTGCTAAGCGAGTGAGTGATCTCCGCGCACTCTCGGTGCGCCCGGGGTGCCTGGCTATCAGAGAGGACTTAGGTTGCGCTACGCTTAGACCTAATCCGTCCTTCATACCTAAAGTTATCACAAGTTCTTTCGGTCGAGGACTATCGTCTTACAGGCCTTCTTCCCTCCTCCGCATGTCTGTGAGGAGGACGAGAGGCTTCACTGTCTGTGCCCGGTGCGTGCTCTCGCCCTTTATTTAGAGCGCACCAGGTCTATCAGACTGATTCCCGGTTGGGTCGTCCGCTTTCCAAACAGCGTCTATCCCACTGGCTTTGACTGCATCACTTTGGCCTATGGGGTCTCTGTGCACACTCCACACGGAGTGTTGCTGCCTCCTCTACCCTCCGGCAGGGAGTACATTTTTGGCTCGCTCGCTCCGCCGTGAACCACTAGGAGCTAAAGCCCCTCTAGGGGGCGAAGCTCCACGACATATAACGTTAGTTACCGGGAATGTAACTCCGGTTATATGAGTGGAGCGGAGCCCCCTAGCCCTGTTGCCCTGCTGTCCCACGAGTTATGCTGAATAATCTCAGGAGGGTGTTCTCTGGGCTCACGGGTCATATATAGGGGCAGGCGTGCCCTGATTGGCTGACGCATCTTGCATAATGAGTTTTCAGTACGGCCGCGGACGCGGCCAGGGTAAACCACTAGGAGCTAAAGCCCCTCTAGGGGGCTCCGCTCCACTCATATAACCGGAGTTACATTCCCGGTAACTAACGTTATTGTATTTTATGCTTTGGTAATGTGTTCCCCACAGACCCCAAGGGATGCTTTTGATCATGGACGGTTACTCAGGGGCATTTCGTTATGTAAATAACGATGGTTGTGCGCAATAATATTGTCTAAGAACAAGTTGCCACCCAAATCATATTAAAACAAGTTGATAATCAACTTATTTCAACAATTTTCCAGACCAGTCAGCTGTAGCTATATGCAATGTTAGCTATGGCTAACTGTTTGGCTAATAGTTTTCTAATAGTTAGCAACAGTGAGTCTGCAATGAGCCAATGCCACAAAGCAGATTGTCCTAACAATGTGCTGTAAACATGTAAGTTGACGGGCAGACCGGAATTATGTTGGCTAGGATAAGTCAGAGGTGGTTGTTGTCTTTATAATATCTCTGGCCTAATTAACTCAATAACAGCCACAATAATATATGTAATCTGGAATTATTTTACTGTTTAGTAGTTGAAAAAGTTGTAAAGCAAGTGTTTCAAGGCGTGAAAGTAGAAAAGCTAAATTACTGCAGCTAGCTGATGCTAGCTAATGCCAGTTAGCCAACGCCAGGCTAATTAGAATATACCACTTTTAACTGTGTTATTCCTAATCTCGAAATCCATTCAGATACATAGCTAAATAGCAAGCCTACCTGTTTGGTGCTGTACTGAATTTACTTTTAGTTCTTCAATTAATCAGCCATATAGGGTAGTCTCCTAAAGTGCCTAAAGTTCATCTAGTGATGTGTTGTGATTTGGATGACAAGTTAAACATACCAAATCACATGGAATATTATGATTTTAAACAAATATTGATAAGAAAATGCCTGTATAAAGGAAAATAGTCTGTTTTTTGGCAGGGACTTACATATCCACTTTACCATTGTACATTGCTGTAGAATTTACACAAATTACCTACCCTACATTTGGGTATTCATGGAGTGTATATTAATATATTTAAAAAATATGTTGTTAAAATGGTATAAGTTATAAAAAATATGACATGCAATTCAGTCATGTACAAAGATTATGTCTTGCTACCCCTTTTTCACAGTTTTCGGGCTGATTGTAAAACCTTCAGATTGGCTGCCTGAGGCTTTTAGTGCTCCCAGACAGCCTGTTCTCTTTATAGCAACAGCCATGGCCGTTCGAAGCAACTTTTAAGAGGCCTGGATTTGGCGGATGCACGGGCCAAAAGGAATGGCGAGTGCACAGCTTACCTTTTTAAGTGCTGTTGAGGTGGGGGTAGGTGTTATCATGGATCAACTCCTGTTTAGCCCTGCAGTCACCTGCGGCTGGCAGCTTATCCCAGACCTTGTTGACCCTGGCCACAGCTCCACACTTCGTAACAGCAATCAACAGCAGTTTCAGAATGTGTACAATGTGCCACCCAAATCATATTAAAAGCAATCCTCCAAGTTTGATTGCTTAACTTACCTCATCTTGGTTAAGTGACTGACAGAGAATGAAGACTCATGTGGCTGAGGCAGAACTCAAAGGCCTGTCAAATAGTAGTGTGTTTCTTTAGATTGGCTTAAGCAGAGAAGAAGGACACTTGACATTGTGTCCCTCTCAACCTGGGACATTTCTGCTGTTAATTAAAAACTCACTGCCTGAGACAACCTCTTGATTTAAAGGCCTGGTACTTACCCGATTTTTAGCTTATCCATTTATCCATTAGTTGCTGCATTTGATTGTGAATGTGTTTTCTAAAGGGAGCATTTCCCATTAGGCTCTTCAGGACTCCTGAGAATAGAGATTCATATTTACCTGCGAATCAAACCTTTTTCCATCCTTTTTTTACAGACCTGAGGTTTTCCTTGGGTGAAGGGAAATATCATTTGCATCTAAATTATAGGTTTTCCCATTTTGCCTGTATTGATATCCGTTGTTCTTACTGGTGTGATACAGACAACACATCCTGTTTGCCTCATATGGCCCACTTGTCACTCCAGATCCTTCCACACACAAACCTGCCTTCTCATGTGACACAAATCCAGGAAGACATGGCGCCTGTGGTCTGCTACCTCGGGTAACCAGCTGGATGTAGCGCCTGTGGTCCGCCACCTCAGTTAACCAGCTGGCGGGTCTCCGTGTTTAGATGACACTTGTGAGATGGCTATGGAGTATGGCAAGCTGATATGTGTTAACTCCAAGCTGATACTTCAGCCTCTCCAGATGAATGTGAGAAAAGGATGAGAAAGAGAGAAAGGCCAGCATGAAGGGAGAAAAGGAACTTTTCAGATTAGACTCCTGAGGAAATGTGGGAGATGGCAGATCAAGCCATCGATTTGGAGGCTCTGGGAAACCACAAGCGAGAGAAGAAAGGAAAATGGAAGGGAGAGGGAAGCCCAGCATCTACATTACCCAAATTGGTAATTTAGAAAGTTATTTAAACATTCCTCTGTGTACAAACATACTGTAAATATTACATGCACACATACACTAGTAGGTTCTGGAGGCATGTTGCCCTGGGAAGTGAAGAGTGACTGTGAGACACTTCTGGTGACTTTTTAAAAATACATTGTGAAATATATATATATATATTTACTGCTACCTCATTCCGGCAATTGCTACCTAACAGTAGTTCAATGACTGGAAAGGTATGTGAATGACAAGAATGCTCTTCCCATAGACGTCCAGTTCTGACATTATGATAGTGTAACTTTCTTCAAAATGCAGAGACGACATATGTTTATTAGTGGTGATAACACTTTAGCATCTGTGGGCTGCTGTTGCTAAATGAATACAGGGGAAACAATACTAGCTTGTGTTCAGCTTCCCTATTCAAGCAGTCTTTAGGGGACGACTGGTAGTTAATGTACGTAGGGCTACTGTAGACGTTCTGTTATACTTTAATTGCCAGTTGGGCTGTGTTTCTTAAATAAGAATTGTATTCTCATCAAACTCTTATTGTAATAGCTTTTTGTTGACCCAGTTAAAGAAGAACGGGACACTACTACCTTAGTAATTGCAATTTGTTATAACATACAAGCAGGGCTGTTACAATGAATCCTGGGCCCCCTCACTTATGGATGACATTGAAATGATAACGATCAGTGTGCTCCCCATGCCATGGGCCCCATGAATCATATCCACCTTTCCCCATGTTAGCAACGACCCTGCATACAAGGAGCACTAACAAATTACAGTAACTTCAACTGGCAAATGCAATTCTAAATGTATTGTTCTAACTACAATGTCATCTTTAAAATGTAGGAGGATAGTAGAGAGGAAGGCCACACTTTCTAGTAATCAAAGAGTTGAGAGTTCACCGAGGCTGATTGGCCTGGTCATGATCCGGAACCCTTTCCTGTATACTTAATGAGCTGATGACTAGCATCCAATGGTTTGATGTATGACTGGGAATTGTCAAGGACCTCAAAATCCAATATTATTGTGATTCTTAGATGCCAATATAATACATATTGCAATTGCCGCGTTTCTATATGTATAGCGATCATATAATGTCATTACATTCTGGTGTAATGGGACCATGATAAGATGTGTTGTGATCAGTCATGAAAATAAAAGTACTGTAAAGAAATTGGCTCCCCTTCCTAAAGGGTGAAGAACAAGCAACAAAGGAATAAGGGATGGCAAGCTTTGTGATGTTATAAGGGATGGCTAGTCTTTTGGGGTTGTAAGTTGAAGTATTGGATGTGACTGTGCTGCTGTAGTTATCTGTGTGTGACACCTTCCTCTCAGGACAGTCTGGGCTGCCGCTGACCCCCTTATGCTGACGTTAAGTGAAGGTCTGGCCTGAACAGATCACTCAGAGTCAGTGGCCCAGTACCTCACTGTCAATAAGCAGGACTGCCTTTCAGTTGCTGTGTGCATATTTGTGTTCCGTTCCCAGCTCCCTCACCTACATTTTCGCTGACTAGGGCCCTCTGCAATGAACAAAATAATAAATCATGTCCGTCAGAGCAGCAGCTGCACTGGATGTAATTGTTCCTTTTCTTTCATTAACATTGATCTTGTTTACCTTGTAGAGGGTAATGTTTTTCTTGCTGCTGCTGCCTACCTTCCTTCAGCATTACTGTCAAGAGTATGTTCTTCCTAGCCAGCTACCAAAGCACATCCCTGCTCCCAATGATCCTCTGTTGTAAGGTGGCAACCATATGGTTTCTCCCTGATCCTATTTAAACCGGTTTACCTTGGGGGTGCTATGTGTGTGTGTGCGGGGGGCTTTGTACGTATGTGTGCATGTCTGTTTGCATGTGTGTGAGTGCCTGCAGGCTGGCTGGCTGAGGGGCCTGAAATTCTCTGTGCTAATGACCCGTGCTGTTTTGGCAGAGTGGCTGACCCTGCTGCCCTAGTTGTGTGGAGCCTCTACCACAACAGCCCCATCAGTGTATAGAGTCTGGGCTGGCTAAGCCCTTCTGGCGCTCACTAGCTAATAACGGAGCATAACGACTGACCCTGGGACAGCTTTATGGAGCTGCAGTGTGCATGCATGCGCACACACACACACACTAAGATGACTAGCTCTTTTGATCATTTCTGAAGAGCTGTAGCTTCTTAAAAAAATCCAGATTGTATGAGGTCAAGAATTCCATTAATTCATGGGTTCATTTTTACACATGGACTTTGCCTCCATATTTTTGAAGCTTACTTGTAGTTCCTTCAGAATAAAGTGGTAGGTGATGCTATTGCGTGCAACACTTCGTAGCCTTGGAAATGTTGGTGTTTTTATTCCTTCTTTTACCATTGCTTTCATTTTTAGAATGTTACAATAAAAATATTTTATTTAACGTCCATATAAGTAGCTAGTATGTATTCTAGCTAGCTCGATTTTACTTTATCTTTCAAAAGCAGTTCAAATAATAAACGTCTTAGCAGTTGAGGTCAGTTATGCGTTCTGTAAGTATAAATACTGACATTCTTTATATCACCAGTGAAATAATAAATTTCAGCGTTTATATTACTAGTACCACATTTGCCAACAAAATACTAATGTACACATTAGAACTATCATGTTTACAATTACATTATGTTTAATGAAATAATTTATTATTTCTTGTATTTTTACTAAACCTGGTCACTACTTTGACAAATTGTAACAAATAACTAGATTTGCCCTTTAAGAATTTTTATGCATGATTACCACAAGTCATGATGTTTTATCTTGTAGTAAAAAAACACTCAAAAAAAGTAGGTTGATTGGTGTTTACCCCCATCAAATAATTCCACCATTCAGTGCCCTGTGCAGTTGTACCATTTGATAAATAGAAAGAGACATCAGAGTAGTATGCAGAGACACTTATGATTAAACTTAAACATTACTTTGATCATATAATAATTTTTATAGATTACTGAAATATCAGATGAGATTTTTTCCAGAGTATGTTTTTTCTTTCTTCTCCTGCGGGCTAACCAGGAACATTTCTGAGAACAACTGTGCCCTTTGAATGTGTAAACCAGGAGGGAAGCAATAAAGGTTTACTATAAACCATTATCAGCTGAACAATGCATACAGGTTTTATTAGTCTGTTGGCCACCAAAAACCCCTGAAGGATATTTTGACCTTTTTTCACCAGTCTGCTTAAGGAACCAGAAAAGGAACCAGGCAAGCCTAGTTCAGCCTGCCTGCAATTAAAAGTGGTAAATGTTGTTCCCTCACTGGATTCGAACCCGGGTCTCCCATGAGGGGCTGTGTCTTTAACCACTACTTGAGCAAAAATAACAATCTTGTCAGAATAAATAAACAAATAATTATATTGTCAGACATATGAAAATATTTTATTTTACATTATTTACCAAGCAAAACAAATAAGACATTCTATGTTTAGGAACAGCACATGACTTGATCATGATGTCATATCCTAGTAAGGGTTTAATATTCATGAAACTACATGAAAGAACAAGTTATCTACAATGACTCTCACTTAACTGAACTACTTGAATGATGACAGAGGGCTTTCTGTTGATCTGATAATTACAACTCATCAGTTTTCTTGGATCCAAACAAAGTCTACCTGGCTTTTCCTTGAGGGTTTTGTCTAAACAATAAAGGGGGCTTGGGTGTCAGGTGTGGTTAATGGTGTGGTCGGGTATGGCAATGACTGTAGTCATTCGATATGCATGACTAAATTTATACAGGTTTTGCTAATTTACTGCAATTATTCAATGAAGTTGAGATACAATGATAGCCATAGTTAGTCATTTTCATGCTATTCTGTGCATTTTTCCATGGATAATGCTATGTTCCTAATTTCCTCAAATATTACAAAATCACTATCTCACGTGCCCTGGTTAGTGATCTGAACATGTTTTTTAAATGTTTAATTTGCTGATTTCTGATTTAGGTGATGGTAATTGGTTTTCCTTTCCAATTTTTTTTCAGGTGCCCCTAAAGAACTCTAAAGAAGAATACTTATCTGACTGACCTAATGTCAATGATTCCAGAGCTCTGGAATTAGATGAGAAACCTTTGAAAGCCTTTACTGTAGAAAAATAAAGACCTGGCAAACCACGGCCAGAGACTCTATGTATCCTGATTGATAGAGGCGAGATGAATTAAGTCAGGGTACGGAGGCTTTCTATAATATATAAGTACTGGGTGCCCTCAACAGCCCTTGAACCTACTCTAATACTTCAGTTCTGCTTAAATGCTGAATACAGCTTAGAGGTTCATTTCAAAGGGATAGTTCACCCAAATTGCAAAATGGCACAATACAGGTTATTCTAAAAAAATCTGAATATCCTGGAAAAGCCTTTTTTGTTTCAATCTTGATGATTAAAAAATCCAGTATCTCAAAATATTACAATAAAAAATGTATAATAAAGAAATGTCAACCTGAGAAGAGCTCTAATCAGCCAATTAACTCAAAACACCTACAAAGGTTTCCTAAGTACAGTTGTGCTCATAAGTTTGCATACCCTGGCAGAAATTGTGATATTTTGGCATTGATTTTGAAAATATGACTGATTAATATGATCACTATAATTAAATATAACTATTTTATTTAATTAAATAAAACTATTTTATTCAATTATAGTGATCATATGAAGCTATTTATTATCACATATTTGTTTGGCTCCTTTTTGCCAGACCGTGTAAGCCGGCTAAGAAGAGCGGATGTCTCTTACTGAGTGAGTGACTGACTGACTGACTGACTGTTCCTTGTTAAATAGCGTAGTGGTTAGAGAAGTGGACTTGTGAACTATAAGTCCTGAGTTCTTATCTCCTCGCAGGCGATGCGTAGTACGCATTATGAATTATTCCGTATAGACGAAAACTTCACTGGCAAAAACCGTTAGTATCTACATTATGGTAAGCCTGAAATAAAACAGTTTTTGGTTATATTGAGAATGTTTCTGGTGGATTTTTGAAGTACGCATCCGTTTTGGGTCAGGATAGACAAACACATTTGCTGGCTTAACAACGTAGTTACAATATCTTAAGCCTTAACTGAAACTGTATACGGTTATATTGCGACTGTTTCTGGCATGGAATTGTTCATCTTCAGTCTCGCTAGCAATTGTTCAATTCTCATGATTATTCCTAGGAAGTTAGTAGATACTAGTAAGCCTATTTAACATAATCCTCAATGGAGTCTTGCGACTGCTGAAACTTGTAATGCCGTGGCGTAGTGGTTAATGACAGCATCTCTCATATAGAAGACCTATGTTCGAATCTATTGAGAGCAACAACATTTATTAATTATTTCTGGTAGATTCCACGATTCTCTCGTCTTTTCACTTGATGAAAAAGTTAGTTATTGTCGCCTTTATTGATAGTTATTGTATAAATGTCATTCACAAATGAAAGAAAAAAGTATGTTGTTTTGCCATGAAAGAAAAAAATACGTTCCTATGCCATGAAATGAAATGGCTTTAGCAGACTCGCTAGCAATTGCTCAATTCTTATAACTATTTCAGTAAGTTAGTAGATACCTGTAAAGCTTATTACTGGCTAATACGCTGTTAAAACGGCCAGTGGCAAACGCAATACATAGCCGGTATTTGTGGTAGAGGTAAACTTAGTAAGAAACGTTAGTTTAATGGTATCAATTTCATTCACGAATGGCCAATGAAGTATTATAATGGCCAGTGGCAAAAGAGGATTTGTTCAGGATAGAGACAAGAAGCTATACTGACATCCAGCAGAAGTACAGCTCCGTAGTGTAGTGGTTAACGACACAGCCTTTCACGTGGGTGACCCGGGTTCAAATCTTGAGATGGCAACACTTTCTATTGCGGGCCGGCTGAACTAGGTTTGCCTGGTTTCTTGTTAAATTATAATGACAACAGAAATCACCCAAATGGCCCAGATCAAAAGTTTACATACCATTGAATGTTTGGCCTTGTCACAGACACACAAGGTGACACACACACAGGTGAAAATGGCAATTAAAGGTGAATTTCCCACACCTGTGGCTTTTAAAATTGTAATTAGTGTCTGTGTATAAATATTCAATGAGTTTGTTAGCTCTCACGTGGATGCACTGAGCAGGCTAGATACTGAGCCATGGGGAGCAGAAAAGAACTGTCAAAAGACCTGCATAACAAGGTAATGGAACTTTATAGATGAACTTTAAGATGGAAAAGGATATAAAAAGATATCCAAAGCCTTGCAAATGCCAGTCTGTACTGTTCAATCACTTATTTAGAAGTGGAAAATTCAGGGATCTCTTGATACCAAGCCAAGGTCAAGAAGACCAAAAAAGATTTCAGCCAAAACTGCCAGAAGAATTGTTCAGGATACAAAGAAAAACTTACAGTTAACCTCAGGAGGAATACAGGCTGCTCTGGAAAAGGACGATATGGTTGTTTCAAGGAGCACAATACGACGATACTTGAACAAAAATGAGCTACATGGTCGAGTTGCCAGAAAGAAGACTTTACTGCGCCAATGCCACAAAAAAGCTTGGTTACAATATGCCCGACAACACCTTGACACGCCTCACAGCTTCTGGCACACTGTAATTTGGAGTGACGAGACCAAAATAGAGCTTTATGGTCCCAACCATAAGTGCTATGTTTGGAGAGGGGTCAACAAGGCCTATAGTGAACAGAATACCATCCCCACTGTGAAACATGGTGGTGGCTCACTGATGTTTTTGGGGGTATGTGAGCTCTAAAGGCACGGGGAATCTTGTGAAAATTGATGGCAAGATGAATGCAGCATATTATCAGAAAATACTGGCAGACAAGTTGAATTCCTCTGCACGAAAGCTGTGCATGGGACGCTCTTGGACATTCCATCACAAGGCCAAGTTGACCCTCCAGTGGTTACAGCAGAAAAAGGGGAAGGTTCTGGAGTGGCCATCACAGTCTCCTGACCTTAATTACATCGAACCACTCTGGAGAGATCTCAAACGTGCGGTTCATGCAAGACGACCAAAGACTTTGTATGACCTGGAGGCCTTTTGCCAAGACGAATGAGTCGCTATACCGCCTGCAAGAATTCGGGGCCTCATATTGTAGACAGCTAATACAAAAGACAAGACTGCATGCTGTCATTGATGCTAAAGGGGGCAATACACAGTATTAAGAACTAAGGGTATGCAGACTTTTGAACAGGGGTCAGGTAATTTTTTTTCTTTGTTGCCATGTTTTGTTTTATGATTGTGCCATTCTGTTATGACCTACAGTTGAATGTGAATCCCATTAGAAATAAAATACGTTATGCCTGCTCACTCATGTTTTCTTTACAAATGGTACAGATGTTACCAATTCTCCAAGGGTATGCAAACTTTTGAGCACAACTATATTAATTTATGCACTCAATACTTGGTCGTGGCTCCTTTTGCACAAATTATTGCATCAGTGTGGCATGGCATAGAGGCAATCAGCCTGTGGCACTGCTGAGGGGTAATGGTAGCCCAGGTAGCTTTGATAACGGCCTTCAGCTCATCTGTGTTGTTGGGTCTGGTCTGTCTCATTTTCCTCTTGACAATACCCAATAGATTCTCTTGGTAGATGGCTGCATTGACTCTGGACTTGATAAAACACAGTGGACCAACACCAGCCGATGACATGGCACCCCAAATCATCACTGACTGTGGAAACTTCACAATGGATTCTGTGCCTCTCCACTCATCCTCCAGACTCTGGGACCTTGATTTCCAAATTAAATGCAAAATTTACTTTCATCTGAAGAGAGGACTTTGGACCACTGAGCAACGGTCCAGTTCTTTTTCTCCTTCGCCCAGGTAAGACGCTTCTGAAATTGTCTCTGGTTCAGGAGTGGCTTGACACTAGGAATGCGACACTTGTAGCCCATTTCCTGGACATGTCTGTGCGTGGTGGCTTTTGATGCACTGACTTCAGCCTCAGTCCACTCCTTGTGAAGCTCCCCCAAGTTCTTGAATCTGCTTTGCTTGACAATCCTCTCAAGGCTGCGGTCATTCCTGTTGCTTGTGCACCTTTTCCCACCATACTTTTCAGTTCCAGTCAACTTTCCATGAATATGCTTTGATACAGCACTCTGCGAACAGCCAGCCCTTTCAGCAATGATCTTCTGTGGCTTACCCTCCTCATGGAGGGTTTCAATGTGTGTCTTCTGGACAACTGTCAAGTCAAAAGTCTTCCCCATGATTGTGTTTGTGTGTACTGAAGGCTCAGGGAGTTAGTTAGCTGATTAGAGCTCTTTTCAGGTCGACATTTCTGTATTCTACATTTTTTATTCTAATATTTTGAGATACTGGATTTTTCATATTTCTAGCCTTTAGTGTAATTTTAACAAATCATTTATTATCCCGCATTAAGCCTTTAGCCCCTGTTCTAATTTTGACCATCAACATGGCTACTGCATCTGTAGAATGTTGATAATGATGGGAATGACGCAACCAAGTGACGGAGGTGCAACATAATAATAGGATTTCTTTTTTCCAATCATACCGTTTGAAGTATCTCAATCTTCTTGGTGAATTAAAAAAAACACACTATATGACTCATCAGGGAACGACATGAAAATTACCAAGACACTCATGTTGTAGGCAGTTCTCTGTCTCACCATTCATATCAAGGTTTTTCTCTGGCTGTAACGAAATGTACCCTCTTATTCTGATTTTCTGGACAGATTAGATAGGAGACAGTGAGCCGGTGTGGTGTGGTCTCTATCTTTCCCTAAAACAAATTCATCCCTCCATGTTCTTCTCTGCCCTGGGCATGTTGAAAAACTGCGGCTGTTGTGCATCTGTTACACTTTTTATTTTGGGGATAACTAGGTTGTTGACCCAAATCTGTGTAGCTTTGAAAGAAGCAAAGGGGAACACTAACTGCCACCAGATTGCCTTTAAAGCCTGAAGGTTGTCAGACACATGCATGACTGTTGTGAACGGGAACATTCACTGTGCAGTACAATGTGCTGGACTTAAATAACTTGATTATTTTTACTGTGTCTGCCATTTTGGGCTTGATGTGTTCTTCCCCATTATAGACTGATTTGGGGGAAAAAAAATATAATGGTGAGTAAAACCAGATAGAACATATTAGAATACTGTAAGTTCACTACTACATTAAACAAGAGAGGTAATTGATACCAGAGAGGTAATTGATACCCACGCTAAAGTATGTTAAATCATTGCTGTTAAGAACTTTGAAGAAGTGTTACTCCTCAATAAATATCAGATTTTGTACAGGCACTTTTAAGGTATAATGTGAATAAAAGTGCCCTGCTTCTCTAGTGAAGCAAATTAGATTCAGTTAGCAGGGAATGAATGAATGGATGGCGGTAATGTTCTCTCTCGCTCTCTCTCGCGCTCTCTCTCTCTGCCATCCCTGCAATCCGTGCAGCTCTCTTTATTAGTCAGCTAATTGTTGGAAAGGTTGCTAACGGCTACAGCAGATGCTGCTGTTTTCAGCAGAATAACTGCTTCTGGGTGATCTGCTGGTAGGAGACTAGTTTCTCATGACATACTAGCTGGCCAGAAATGCCCACTTCTTTTCCCTTACCCCTCTTTGAGCTGCCATTTCAGAGGAGGCTTTGATTCATAATGCAAGTATACATGTATGCTAATTCCCCATACTAATTTAAGCAGATTCCTGTGCTGAGCGTGCCATACCAAGCAGGCCTGAGATTTGAGCTTTTGTAGAAAAAGACCTTCTAATGGATCTGACACAAACTGACTGAACTGACACATCATTCCCAGCCAACCCTGAGGTGACCCCTATCAGTGACTATTTTCTGAGACTCCCAAGAGCCAGATGGTTAAGTTAACCAGGCACACCCTAACAGTTATGGGTCTGCGGTTATGAATTTTTCAGAGGTGAATGCTCATGCCTGGCACCCTGGGATGAAGGAGCTATGTGGAGGATGGAGGATGGGTGATGAGGCCAGGCTTTGTGACTTCATTAGGGAAATGAAAGGGGCTGGGGAAATGGCTAACTAGCTGCTAGTGCCAGGACAGTGCTGGCTCTGTGTCCTCTCAGCCTTCACTTTCAAAGGCGCAGCCTGCCTTTTGTGGTCCACCCTCCAATCTCCACAGTCCATGACAGGCCCACAGCTACCAGGCTCCCCCCAGCGCTAGCTCTGTTTGTTTTGTGTCTTGTTTCGTCCTGTTTAGGATATATTCTGGCACGTATGTATTCTCACAAAGAAATGTTTGAGGTAAAGTTAGTTATGTTTCTGACTGCTGCCAACCTTAATCTAAATATATCCGTAGTCTAAACTACTACGGTTATCTGAGTAGCACATAAAACAAATGCATTTATTTAGTGATCATTGTGGTTATTCTGGGAATAAACTTGCTACCATTCTCTATAAAAAGTTGGGTCAAACGGTTCATGTTCGTAGAGGATGACTAATGCTGTGTTTCTCTGGGATGACATTATATGGTGTTGGTTGTTGTCACCGGTACATGTTGCATCATCCACTGTCTTGCCCTACTTTTCCATTAGCTGCTAGAGTTGCTGGTCATGAGGGCATTGACCTTTCACCCACCTGTGAGGCTTCTGCAACACTCACCCTCCCATGGCATTAACGCAGTTCTAGCATAGATGGAAAATGATAGCAGAGATGGAAATAGATGGAAGAACCCCCGTGGACGTGGGTGTGTGGATGTATGAACATTGTTTTATGAACCTGTTTTTCATCCAAGTGATTAAACCAGACATCTGTTGACAATGAGTGACTCAACACTTCAGCATTCGATTTTTGACGAGAGTGAAAGATCCAGTGTAGCTGTGGGCTGCAGTGTGGACTGTGACAAGTCTGGTCAGTTCGACTGTTTATTCAGTGTGGACTGTGACAAGTCTGGTCAGTTCGACTGTTTATTCAGTGTGGACTGACAAGTCTGGTCAGTTCGACTGTTTATTCAGTGTGGACTGTGAGAAGTCTGGTCAGTTCGACTGTTGGCTTATTCAGTGTGGACTGTGACAAGTCTGGTCAGTTCGACTGTTGGTTTATTCAGAGTGGACTGTGACAAGTCTGGTCATTTCGACTGTTGGTTTATTCAGAGGGTTGTTGACCTGTTCACATTGGTTTCATATCCTTTGCATGCAGTGACTGCCTATCTTCCCTGGTGATGCTCTGCCCGGCCTGTACTGCAGCCATATTCAGTTCCTGTTTGTTTCAGGCCTTAAAGCTTTCAGTTTTGTCCTTAGCGTGTGAAATGCATGCTCAAATGAATTCAAATGGTTTACTTGACCAGTCAAAAATGTTCCACTTTTTGTTCCTGAAAAACCTGGTGGTAGCTATGGAAGTATGATTGGGGTTATTGTCCTGCTTCATGATGAAGCACCGTCAAATGTGTTTAGAGGAATTTGGTTGGGGGGCACGTCATCTAGTGTTAGAATTTGAGCATGAAACTGCATCTGAGTTTGTGACCACTTTTATTCAAACAGAACATGAACCAACGTCCAAAGGACTAGAAGTTGTGAATTTCAAAAATACTACTTATGCTGCTAGCTGCTATGAAATATAAATAAAAACAAGAAACCAGGCAAACCTAGTTCAGCTGGCCCGCAATAGAAAGTGTTGCCATCTCAAGATTTGAACCTGGTTCGCCCACATGAAAGGCTGTGTCGTTAACTACTACATCACAGAGCTGTACATTTGCTGGGTGTCAATATGGCCTCTTGTCAATACTGACACCCGGCGTCTGTATATCCTGAACAAATCCTCTTTTGCCACTGGCCGTTTTAATAGTTAATTGGCCATTTGTGAATTACATTGATACAGTTTACTAACTTACTAAGTTACTAAGTTTACCTCCACCACAAATAGCGTCTATGTATGCTGTTTGCCACTGGCCATTTTAACAACGTATTAGCCGGTAATAAGCTTTACCGTTATCTACTAACTTACTGGAATAGTCGTATGAATTGACCAATTGCTAGCGAGTCTGCCAAAGCTATTTCATTTCATGGCATAAGAACGTACTTTTTTCTTACATGGCAAAACAATGTACTTTTTTCTTTCATTTGTGAATGACATTTATACAGTAACTATCAATAAAGGCGACGATAACTAACTTTTTCATCAAGTGAAAAGACGAAAGAATCGTGCAATCTACCAGAAATAATTAATAAATGCCATTGCTCTTAATAGATTCGAACTTAGGTCTTCCACATGAGAGGCACTGTCTTTAACCACTACGCCACAGCATTACACATTTCAGCAGTCGTTAGACTCCAAAGCAGATTGTGTTAAACTGACTAACGTTTCTTATTAAGTTTACCTCCACCAGGGCCGCCGATAGGGGGGGACAAATGGGTCTGTTGTCCCGGGCCCAGGGTAGGGGGGGGCCCAGAACTGACATTGGGTTGACATTAAAGGGCCCATCTAAGATTATCTCGCCCCGGGCCCAGGCAAGACTGTCAGCTGGCCTGACCTCCACTATAGCGTCTATGAACTGTATTGCTTTTGCCACTGGCCGTTTTAACAGCTTATTAGCCAGTAATAGGCTTACTAGTATCTACTAACTTCCTAGGAATAATCAAAAGAATTGAGCAATTGCTAGCGAGACTGAAGATTAACTATTCCATGCCAGAAACAGTCGCAATATAACCGTATACAGTTTAAGTTGAAGCTTACTATAAAGTAACTTATGTATGTTGTAGCCAGCAAATGTGTTTGTCTATCCTGACCCAAAACGCATGCACGGATGCGTACTTCGAAAATCCACCAGACACAGTCGCAACATAACCGTAAACTGTTTTATTTCAGGCATACGATAATGTAGATACTGTAGGCTTTAGCCAACAAAGTTTTCATCTATACGGAATAATTCATAATGCGTATATCGCTTCGCCTGCGAGGAGATACGAACTCGGAACCTGTAGTTTATAGGTCCGCTTCTCTAACCACTACGCTATTTAGTCAGTCAGTCAGTCAGTCACATTCGCTCCTCTTGGCCGGCTCCGCTTACGCGGTCCGGCAAAAATCAGTCAACATGTAATCAATAACTGCATATGGTTATAATCAATAATCAATGGCTGGATATGGTTGATATTACTAGCTGGTTAGCTTGCCGATTAACCGGGATTCGAGCTTCTAGCTAGCATTTGGACAACAGTAACAGAGTATGAATGCAAACGCAAAGCCTAGAAGGACCTAGTTGCAGAGGAGGTTAGGAAGGAAGGTGTTCAATCTCAGGGTCCTGTACTATATGATGAGCTCGAATGGTACTATAGTGTTGGATGCTGAGCTTTAGTTTTTTAATTAACAGCATTCCCGCATCAGTGTTTGTCTTGTCCAGGTGGGTGACGGCTATGTGGATTACTTCATCTGTGGATCTGTTAAGGGCGGTATACATGTTAGAGTGGGTCCAGAGTGCCTTGTGAATGTTAAACCCTTTTAGAATCTTACTTATGTCAGCTGTGTAGCGTGTGATCACAGTTTTCTGGAACAACAAGTACTTTCATGTATGGTTCCATGTTACTTGATACTGAACCCTGCTACATCGGAAGAGCATCAGAGCTAGCCTAGCAGGATTCAGTGTTAGCTCTATGTTTATGCTTTGTTTGATGGCATATTGAAAGCCATAGCATTTTACGAATTTCTGATGTTTCTTGAAAGTGTCAGCTCTAGCCTTTACCGGCTTCTGTTTGGAGTATGATCTCGGTAGGGACAACATTTGGTGACTGTTGTGGTAAACACTTTCTGATGTCGGATGAATCCCGGAACCTAATCTTAGTCTTTCTTTGGCTGATTAGTCTTGTAGTTTAGCATCCACTTTATCCAACCACATCCATGTTTAGTGTGTCACTGGTACTTACTGTTTAGGTTTTTGCCTGTAGGCAAGAAACAGGAGAATGGATTTATGGCTGAACTGCTAAAGGGTAGGCAGGGAGGGCCTTGTAGGGGTTATTGTGATGTAGAGTTTGGTCACATCTTCTAGCTGACTTGTTATATACAGTACATTTTCCCGACAATTAAAATTCCTGCAGATGATGCAACCGCCCCACCTCAGGTGGTTCTTGGAGCCCCCACATATTGTTCTTGACAAAGAGAAAAACCCCTCCCACTTACCCACTTCACCCTTACCCAAGTCTGCCATTTAGTCAATGCAGAGAAAAAAAAACGCAAGATATGTTTTATCCTCGTAAAGCCACGACTCTGTAGCGAATAGAATACTACAGTTTTTCACTTTCCAGTGGTAGAATAGTCTCGCAATGCATTGTTGTCGGAAATGGATCCTGAATGTTACTGTTGAGACAAAAGTCCTTCAAGCCTAAACACATAATGACACTCAGAATTCTTACCGTATTTGTAAACTTCATCCATTCATGTTGGCATATATTTTGTGTTATTTTATATATAAGAACATAATTTCTGACTATTCTGTGGTCAATAACACCATAAATATCTGTGGCTAATATTGAATACCTCTGTAAGTTAACTAATATAGTATCAATAAAAATGTATCTGTTTAATAATGTAAATATGTTTCAGACACCAAAATTGACACATCATGTCATTGACCAGTAGGTGTTCGTTAAGAGAAACCATTACTCTGGTCATGATGACCAGCAGAGAGGCAGGTCTAGCAGGCAGCTGCTCTGTGCTGCTCGCTGTGGGACACAGACTGCCCAGAGACCACAGGATGCTGCTGTGACCACAGATCCTTTGCTGGCAGCCTGAAACACCCCCTCTATTAAAAATAAACAGATGAGATACCTTCTGTCAAGATCACCCCTTGGTTTGAAATATGGCTTCTAAAAATGTGTATGATGACATTAACCTCACAGTGGAAAATACAGTGTGCTGCTGTCAGTATACTTACCAAGTAGATGTGATCTCATTTGATGTGAGGCTAAAAATAACATGATTATTGACATTTCAATCATTCCTTTGTACCTTTGAGAGAGGGTTTCATTTCTGAATATTATGGAGTAGTTGTTGAAATAGAACAGTTGGACAAAAAGAACTGTGGCAAATTAAACAAGTTGTCAGACTATTTTAGAAATTCAACAGAAATTACCTTTAAATTAGTATAAACCTTGACCTATAACATCCAAAATATCTTATTTGGAGTGTTTGTTTCTGAACTTACGCTCAGTTTGCATTTGTTTTGTCTCAAAAAGGCTCTATTCGGCTGAGACATGGAGACTCAAATAATAGGGATATTTGATAAAGGGATGTACCCAGTGAGCAACAATGTGGAGATGCACATTAGCATTCTAACAAAAAAAATACATTTTGGATGTTTTTGATGTCGTTTGGTCACGAGTGTGAAAACTGCACGCGGTAACAGCAATACACTTGAGGAAGTTTGTTTCCTAAATCACGCATTGCACACTAGTAACTTGGTCACATGTATGGGACAAATTACTTTTAAACAGGGGCTAATTACTGTTTAGTCTCAATTACACTAATTCAGACTAGGCACATCTACCCCCTCTTTAAGGGTGTAGCTAGTCTTCTTCTTGCTTGCTCAGATGACATTTGCTAATTAAGTAGCTGGAAAGCAGGGCATTTTCCTCACTGCATTGTTATTCACTGAAATTAAATGATGACAAAAATGTTCACCTCACAGGGCCAGCTTAGAATTGAAGCTGTTCCAGGCTCCTATGTGCTAGCCTGGGGACGAGGTTAACATTCTATTATCTGTGGACCTCCAACCAGTTAGATAAATTTCAAGGTTTAATTTCAGTTTTATTCCCAATTATCAGCCAAACTTAACAACCACGCAGTAGTCAAGAGCTGGTAAATAGCAAACCAACCCCACCCTGCTACCAACTCTTTGAGGTATCCTCTGCTGTCATGTGTTGTTGACAAAACTAAACAAGAAGATGACTTCCAAAGAGTGACATAAACCAATCCAAGGTGCCAGACTGCAACAATTTTGACAATTTTTATGACTATTTCACTTGGTGGTTGGAGTAACATTTTTATTACTTCGAATAGGTGCCAAGTGCACATTAGGCATAAAACCTCAATAAAAACACAATGTTTTTAGCAGGCTAAAATCTAAAATTAACTAGTTTATTACAGATATTGGAAATTGCCATGAGATTGAATGTGCAAAAAAATGCATCTGCCATTGCAATTGCATAGGCTTCATAATGTTTGCTGTTAGATTAATACATATGTACCAGCACTGAGTATTGCAGTCAAAGTATATTACCTTGCTGATTTTGTTTTGAGTTTCCATTTAGCTACTTGGGGAATTTGTCCCTTTTTATAGAAACTGGTGGGATAGAAGGTGCTAATTGCATTGATTTAGCATTTTAAATGACTGTACAAAATTATAGTAAAAAATTTGAATGCTTGACACTGCCAAAATAATTGTTGCGACAAAATCACAGCTGGTGCCACCTACTGAGAAATGTTTTGGCGCAAACTGTTGGTCTAGAGCCCTGCCATCGATGTTGGGACACCTATGAATTGAATGATGCAGTTCATGTTCCAGGCATATAACAAGCATACAGTTCTATTGAACAAATCCCTATGTCAAGATACTTAAGAACATGAAAAAACAGTATTTGAGATGTAGTACATTTTACCAAATGCACATGCCATACTGTGGAATTAAGCAATCTTCTCCATTTATTTAAATTAAATTCTGAAAACTCCAAACATCACATCTTGTGTCTGGGTAGCACTTCATTCTCAAGTTGTTGTCAATGTTGGTTCCTTTGTAGTAGCTGCTGGAGGGTGTAATTAGCCTCTTCACCTTTGATCATTTTTACTCACGCTGCTTTAGGGCACTGGTGCAAATGGTGGAGTCGTGCAAGACTGTGCAAATGGAATCAGGAATGAGGTGATTTAAGATTTAGACATTATTTTGTCTTTCTACTGCTGGTGGAACAACACACAAACCCTGAACACTAAAATAGGATCCGACTTGCAAGTTCTGAATATGGAGAACATTTTTGTTTATGCATATAAAAAGTATTGTAAATTTTAAAAACAGCTGATGAACTTGTTTCTAAGCTTTTAAATTATCTCAACCTCAACCATTTATTTTTTGTAGTGATGAAGACATTAATGTCTGCCATGGTGGTGTATGTAAAATAGGTCAACTTTGCACTCCCATCTCTTAAAATGGTTTGGCAGTCAGGTCCAAAAAGTATTTGTTCAAATCAATGGGTTTTCAGCCCATTGCAGTTTTACCGCCCCCTAATGACAAACCATTCGCCAACCATTTGCCCCCCTAACATAAATTTTCTTCTTAGCCTAGAAAATTCGGGAAATAAGCTAGTGTTCATAACATTAACTTTATGCCACTTTGATAGGCCTAATAAGAGGATGATTTTTCACTCATTCTGTTATTAGCATACACTTTTTAAATCTTGCCATTCCATTTTTCTGTAGTCTATTGATATTTTTATTAATCCCCTAATATATCATTTTAAATATTCTCTCTGCATTGTGAGACTTTTTTTCCCAATTTCTAATTGGCCTCCAGACAAACCTTTGTACCATTTTCACACTGTTTTACCAATCAGAAAGTCACATAGGTCAACTTGTGTGAGGGCACACTCACTCACCTTGTGACCTCAGTTCTTTTGACCAGTGCACCATTTGGGAGGCTTCAGATTTTGTCTGGAGATGCTCAGTGAATGTCTTAGGCCTCATCCCCCAAACGCTGGTGATGGAGGAACTACATAAGGAGCCTCTAATATCAGATCTATTTGCAGCCTTTGAGAAACTGTATGCCGCACTTTGAGATGGCTATAACTGGGATACTCGCTAAAACAGAGGCTTTCACCGCTACATCTGCATTTATTTATTTTTTACTTGACTTTGCTCAAGTGGTTTGCCGGCTTGTTCAGTATATTCATTATACTAGTGCTATTTGATTGAATGGTGAATATTTGGCACTAATTATGATTGTGGCTTTCTCATTTGCCCAGACTGATTATTTAATTGTCTGGTTACTCACTCAGTTTTATGTGTGCTGGTCTCGCTAGCATGTGGGTGCAAACCCACCCACCACCCCTGCCTCTGTTTTTTTGTTTTTGTGGGGGATTGTTACAGCGTACCTGTGGATTGCTATTAATGATATTATGGGTTGATATTGTTATTAGTAGTGTTGTATACACAATCATGTGATGGCAGTGAGTTACTCCAGAGGGGTATAACGTAATGCCATGACATATAAAAGTATAGTTGTGCATAGTTCTCTAATAAATGGTTAGACTAATACGTTCGCCTTTCTTGTCTGAACTATCTTTAATGGGTGCCTCAAAATTGTACCATCAAGGCCAAATATACAATGACGTGTGTTGAGGTATGCAATCATTACTTTAAGTTTCTCTGGATAAGAGCATCAGTTATTGACTTAAATGTAAATGTTCTCTTCTGTTATTAGTCCTTAACATGGACATTTTAAAAACAATGTTTTGAGACTTTGGTCTAAACGCTTGTCTGTCACAGTGTAGTCACCATCAAACAAACTGATTGATTCTTGGACAATTTAGGCAGTGGCTGCCCAGTATACAGGTCAGCAACAGTACGGAGTGGATGAAGCTGTATCTTGTATTTATGAGATGATGAGGTTGGCCGAGCAGACCCTGAGTTTCAACAGGGATTTCCTTCGCTCTCTTCAGAACTTGTCACTGAATTGATGTACTGTTGGTCCATCGAAGCGGGAAACGTTTCAAACCCCCTGATTCCCCACAAAGCCTCCCAGAACTTTTCCAGTCATGCCCCGATCAGCAGATGCCCTGTTAGACAACGACAGAAGTTTTTATATCTGGCCTTTAAATATATAAGAAATGTAAACAACTAAGTAATGAAATAAATAAGTGGCAATAGTGTCAGTCTAGTATTAGCCACAAGCAACGTTAATTCTATTTCCTCTAGTGCAATAGTGCATTATGAAATAATGAACAATGATGAATAATACTACTGACCCTGCCTCATGGTACCTGGCTGTTGGTTTCAATCAAACCACAATCGACAATGGGTAAATTTTTCAATCTTGGCCATTGTGGAAGAAAGAAATAATATGTGGGTCCAGCCTTTTTTTCTTAGATTAAACTCTTACAGTCTTAGGGTTTATTTTTTCTGCTCTATTTGAAGTGGGGATAATATTATTTTGAAGAAGTGTTTAATCTCAAAAAAGCTTGCTGATTAAAATTTTTGAGGGCCTGATGTATTGTGAAGGTAGTTATTACTTATCTCTCACCCTGAATGTGTGCTTGTGTGTGTCTTGGAAGTAGCCTGCTCACTGACCAATGCATACAGCAGGCATTGCTGACATAAGTCAAGGCTGAAGCAGCCTGTGAGGTAATGCTCTGTGTCAGCAGCCATGTGCTTCTCTGTATGTGGAAGGTGCCAATTGTGTCTTTAACGGTTGATGCTGCTTACAAATAGTTGCATAGCCCCCCTATTGCTCATATGTTGTATGTATACCACACAAATGTATGTGGAACCTCGTGCAATACACACGCTAAAATCACATTTTGCGTGCCCACAGTACGCATTAGAGTATTCATGAAATGGCCAATCAAATTTGCTTTGGTGAAGTCGTGTTGGTGTCGTCAACTCCCAAACGTGCGTCGTCAACTCCCAAACGTATATGTACTGTATGTGTACGTTCGGATCCAAGTCGGTGGCGCCCAGCTACCATTCCCAACCACAACTATTAGGGGCACAATGTATACAGTGTTAAGCTTAATTAAAACCTAGCAAGACGTGGAATTAGCTACTGTAGCTTAGTAGCTACTCTTGCATATTACCTCATCTTGTCAGTATAACGTCAATACTAGTGATGGCTCATTTGCAAACTAATGGCTCTTTTTGATGAACGGCTCATTTGGCTCATCAGTTTCCTTAATTTTTAAGATGAATCAATGACTATTTGCAGACAAGGTGAAAACATATTCATTAAATATTTTATATCCGCACTGCAGGATCAGTAAATAGTGGGGACAGCGGTTCTTTGTGTTCCGCTTAGGGAAACGTCCATGAAAAACAAACAGCAGGCGATCTAACATTTAAGAAAGGTAAGATGTAACCTATTTGAACGTGCATTTAACACACTTTAGGGGTGAATGGAGCCAGATTAGCTGGCTCTTTCGGGTGAATGGAACCAGATGAGCTGGCTCACCAAAAAGACTTGCAATGCCAAAAAGACTTCACTTGTCAGTATTAGGTACAGGTAAAGTCACATGATTGGATACCCTTCAAGCGATTTTGCAACTATGTAACTATTTCAAATGCTGATATTGGCTTTGCATTATTTGGTTGATACTTTTTCTAACAACCTAGCTGTTAATGTAAATATGTACTTCTAGAGAGAGCGTTACAGAATAGTTTTTTTTACTCAGAATAGATCTAACAGATTTCTTCAAGCAATTTTACATTTTGGTTGCTCACTTTATTGTAACTATGTAATACAGAAATGTGAAGGTTGAAAGTCTCCGAAAAGTACAATTAGATGTCTCCTTTTGCCGGAAGAAAGCCTCAACTCTTATATAGACATAAACATCAGTGCCTGGAGATTGTTAAACGTCATCGAAACATGATTGGAACCTGGTTCTATAGCCTGTGTCTTGTCTTGATGAGAGTCAGTTATTCTGAGGCCACTGTAGCCAATAATCCTGTATGGCACTGTAAGGCTTTCATCAAATTGATAGTTGTTTCATGATGTGTTTCTGGGTGGTGGACTACCCCTTTAAGTTGAATGTGGGTACAAGGGGAGGTCTGGCTTGTCTCACTTGCATTGCTCTTTTTGATCACCTGAGGTGAGCCGCTTATACTGCAGCCCTGTGACCAGCCTAATGAGGGCTCTCTCTCTCTCTCTCTCTATCTCTCTCTCTGTCTCTCTCAATTGGCTGTCTCTCTCAATAGGTCTTTCTTCTTTTTCTTTAATCTTTTTCTCTTTCTCATGCTCTGTCACTCTCTTTTCCTCTCACTTGCTCCTATTCTTGTGCTCTCATGAACGTGTCTCTGTTTCTCTTTCTCTGTCTCTCTCAGATATTTAATGAAGAAATGCACAGTCTGCCCCATGTTTCCAAGTTTGCACACCTCTCCCCTCCTCTCTGTTTTACTGGCTCTTTTCTTTCTTCCACTAACCCACCCCCACACACACCCTTCATGCTCTGTCACACTCTTATCCATGGTGTCGGTTAATGATCCATCAATGCGAGCATATAAGTTTAAATATTTTATCCAGTTAACCTTTCACTGTATTCTCTCTATTGGATCACTCTTTCCGTTTCCAAACTTTCTTGATGACTTTGATTATATTTGAATCATATGCACACTTCAATACTTTATTCTCATGAGAGAGAGTTTGTTAGTTTGTGTGTGTGTGTGTGTGTGTCTGTGTGGGTCTGTCAGGGGCAATGGCATAGGTTTGAACATTAGTGGTGACATTGTTTTTAACCATCCTATATGCTATCAATACCCCTGCCCAATTGTTAGAAGCATAAGCAGATGCAAGCATACATGCGTGAGCACACACACGCACACACGTACACAAGATACAAAGTGCCGTTACAGTAAGAGTAGAGCTTTTGAATGATGTATTACGCTAACATCAGCTTACTTACTAGCTAGACTGATTGGCTAACACTGTAACTCTTTCACTGTTAAACCATTATAAGACCTCATCTGTGACCCTGTTCCCTCACCTCTTCCTTCCTCTGCTTTGAGCAAGTGGCGGTTTGTAATTCGCCTGATAAATAATAAATTCATGCATGCTGTGTAGAGATAAAATATATTACACCCAGTTGACGTATGTTTTGCATTTGCCAATAATTTTTTATGAATATAATTATCAACTGTGTGTAACTTGCTAGCGAACAATGTAAAGCTACTGCTACTTTGGCTTTTTGTAAAGAATGTTCTTATGTCAATCATTTCTTTTACTGCCATTCTGCAGTCAGTTTAAACACATTGAAGTAATCAATTAGCTAAGGCTAAGATAATGTTAGTTGCTGTGACGATATTATCAAAACCTTCTCAATCCTAGTTGCAGTTAGTACAACTAGCAATGGATCACTAACTTTAGCAAAACAACACATTTCAAACAATACTATCCAGGAGTGTAATATAATTTGATTTAAAGGTTTATTTTTCACTCATTGTCACTGACAACCTGACAGTAGCCTACCATGATCTCAACCAGGACACTTAACTATTTGCCTGGTACAAATGAGCTTTCGCACCTATACAATCAGGAGGACTAAACGGGATCTTGTTTGTTTACCCCTTATGAAAAACTATTAAAAAAATATGTTTCGCATATTGGTGGAGATATATCCCTACAATCCCGCCTTAAATCTACCCTGTTGGTGAGGGATTACTGCTGTTCTGGTTTGTGATTTTACAGGTTTACAAACTACACAGCCTGCCTAAAATAACTCTCTGTCGCAGAGGCTGTAACAACGATTTCACAACTTCATTTTCTGTTGTTGGAAAGTCAAAGAACTTAGTCTTCCTCTTTAGGCAGTACTTTTGTGGTTTTCATAGAGACACATCTTCATAACAATAAGAAATATATGTGCTGAACATTTGTTTAGGACTAGGCCTGTATGTTCAGTACTGTCTCTTACTGAATAAGGGGTCTGGCATTTAGTAACGCTGTGACATTGTGCTCTGTGAGTGTCTTGTCTGATCTTTGACCTCTCTCCCCTCCAGGTCAGTGACCGACCCACGGGATGGAAAGCGTGTTGCCCTCAAAAAGATGCCTAACGTCTTCCAGAACCTTGTCTCCTGTAAGAGGGTCTTCCGCGAACTCAAGATGCTGTGCTTCTTCAAACATGATAATGTGAGTGGATGGATGACCTCCTTCTGTTTTTGTCGCCCTCCACCCTCCCTTCCACCTCCCTTCCTCTTCTCTTGCTCTCTCTGTCCTTTCCTCTCTTTCACTTTCTCCCCTCTCTCTGATCCCTCCTTCTCTCAGTTCCCTCTCCTCACTGCGGACGTGCCTGACCTCCTCTCCTCTCCACAGGTGCTGTCAGCTCTCGACATTCTTCAGCCCCCACACATCGACTACTTTGAGGAAATGTATCCTTGACTGATGGCGCTGCGTCCGTTCTACCATTAACTTACCGAGAACCCTGTTCAAGACACGTTGTTTTGCTCCTGTTGTCCTTTAAGATTCCCTGTATTCATCTAACCACCATCTACCCTCACAACTGTTGTATTTTAAAGGCTCCGCTGGCATGTTTTCTACACAGCTATGTTAGCTATCAGTAAATCTGTCTGGGTGCCAGTTGGTTCCAGAGGTGGACAGTCTTGTTTGCTGTAGATTAAAGCTGACGTAGTTGGGGTGCGTGCTTTAGAATAATGTGTTGTGTCATTATAGGCTTAGCCCGTATGGAGTCAGTCCAGATCCAGGTTGTCTGAGCCATGCTTGAGATCCTAGACTGATATGTGGTATGCTACCTGCTGGTGGGCACCTATCAGAGATTTTTGAAACATGACCTCTCTTTGTTCACCTAATTTCCTATGCCTAGTCTGTGTCTCGTAGAGTTATTCAAATTGAGATTTTCAATGACCAATCTTATCTTTTTGACATTATTTGGCCTCTGGGAATGAGAGTTGGGGTGTGGGACGAGACAGGAGAGGAGTCTTTACTGGTTGATTCAGAGGAAGATAAGACCATGCGTGTGTGGGTGTTTCTTCTACTGGTGGCATTAACCTCGTTCTCATCTTTTCCCTTGGTGTGTAAGGGGGAGAAACAAAGTGAACGGACACAATATGAGTGTTCTGGGCTTTAGAGGGCATTTTAATAAGAGAAACGGCAGAGGGAACAGTAAAACAAACCAAAAAAACACAAACTACTGGCCGGGGTACAGCGTCACGCTCTTCTTTCCCTTACCTTCATCTGCTGCCCAGAGATGCTTGGGCACTTTTTTCGTCCCCCAGTGAGGTCTGACTGGGGGCAGGTTTACGTCTCCAAGGGGCGGCAGCCGAGCTGCGTTCAAAGGCTCCGTTTTGGAGTCCTGGGCCAGGTGGTTCTCCCTGGGGCGTTGCCCCGACACTGATGCAGGAGAGGGTGCGTTCGCACTGCAGATGATAGAAAACAGATTACATATAATCCTTATTAATTTAGTAGCCTATGATCTCCATGGGCTTAGGCCTATTTGTCATGTCATCTTTTGTGGTGGATTACCTCAAAGTGTGACATTAAAATGACCAGTCAAGATGTGTTCGTCTGATTGTCAATCAAGTCACAAGGTGATCCGGTTGGCTACCCTCGCAGGCTTGCCCACTCCCAAATCCCAACCTCCACCCGAATGTGATAAATGGAAGGAGACAGCTGTTCCAAGAAATAGAATAAAAGTGTTGACATCCTATGAGTGTCATTAGGACCAAGACACGTGTATTCTGGATTGATGCGTACACTGCTATATTCAAACGTCTCCTCCTCGGCTACTTATTCTGCGTGTTCAGGGGAAATGGAAAGCACGAGGCTCTCCCCATCACATGTTATCTTTTCCTTGGCACCCTGGCACTAAACTGCCTAATGATTTATTTTGGCTGGAGGAGGATGAGGCAGGAGGGATGAATGGAGTGCAGCACGCTGACTTGTCCTATTTAGTTTCCTTTTGTATTTCTGTTATTGTGTTGATGGGCTGGAATTGGTGGATTGCAGCTTTTGTATATTTCTCACTAATCTAGCATATAATTTAATCATACAAATTGCCCACCACTCCCCAGTATTGTACTGGCTCCCGGTCAATCTATGCTCTTCAGTACATTTTGTAAAGCTTTTTTTTTTAAGTTCTCTATGGACCAATGGGGTCTTTCTGTGATTCTGTCTGGGCAGCCTTTCTAGTGAATTATTATAGAATTGTTGTTCTTATTAAAGAAAGAAACAAAACAAAACCTCTTTGTCTTTATTAGCCGAGCCATGTATTTAACTCTCTATTTTTAGCCATTACTCATATGGCAGTGTGATTTTTGGTTTTGCTCTTAATTTTGTTACATTCTACTCTTTTTGGACCTGCTTTAACGCACACAATGCGTGCCTCTAATGTCAGTGCAGTGTAGCATCATTTCTCTATGTGCTTTCTGATGCAACAATAAACATATAAGTCTGCTCTCGCGTTACAAGACGGGACTTGGAGAGTGTCAGGGGGAAGGGTGACATACTGAACTGTCAGGAAGCGGTGTCTTTGAAGTCAGGCAGGATCTCCACTCTCTTTCTTTCCTCTTTTTCATACTCCCTCTCTCACTACATGTTTTGCAAAGTGGCAGAGATGAGGATGTTGGGGAGCTAAGAGGTATTACAGAGAGTGTTGTCAGCTCTGTTAATGGAAGCAACACACTGGTTCCCTGGAAACATTCTCCCTCTCAGCAGGCAGTCAGGGCCTCTTGCGAGATCTAGGAGCAGTGGGAGAAAGCTCTGGAGAGCCAGCAGGAAAACTAGGAATAGGTACTTTGAAACTGGCATATCATCTGTATAACTCCCCCCCTCTCTCCCTCTCTCTCTTTCTCACTCTCACCCTTTGATTCTTTATCTGTGCTCCTTTTTATCCACTTTCTCTTAGCACTCTGAAGCTAGTTGAACTGTTTATTTTTATATTTCTGAATGATCATTTTATTCTTGTGAGAAATGATTTGGTTTAGTGGCGTAACACTGAAGCTATGAATAAATTAGCGGGCATCGTTGGCAGTATCAGTCCTTCAGGCGTGGTGGTTGGAGGGCTAGGCCTCATCTCTGTGATGTAACTATCCTGTTCGGTGTTCACCTTGGGGGGACTCGCACGCAGAAGACCAAGTTTAACATTTGACCAGCATATTTTTTTTTTATCTGCCTGCGTTTTACCAGTCCCTGACAAAAAAAGTGACATTGACTCTCATCTAAGTTTGGGGGAAAGCATCACTGTCTTTCGCCGACCGTTATCTCCAGAAATATCTGAGCCAACAGGGCTCCACTCCTTCCAACGAAGCTCCATGTCTTTACTAAGGCACTAATTTCAACGTTTATTACCTCACACGAGCATTGTAGAAGACTAGTGAATGACTGACATAACAACAGGCTATTTATAGCCCTCAATGTGACACAGCACGGTGCTATCACACGCTGTCGAGAGAGAGTACATTCAGGGCAACCACATGCCTGCTTTTCAAGAGGTCATTAAAGGAGGTTAAGTTGGTGGGAGGTTAGGAAATTCTTAGCTTTGTTGTCCACTGCTTTTCTATTACCTCGAAATCCTATAAATACCCTGTGAGAAATGTATGTCTTAAAGACATACCCATTCAAAAAGTGGGTGTCTAATCTGTAAGTGCCATTTAACTCTGGGGTTGTCTAGTGTGTTTGAGGCTTGACTCCATCCATGTGTCATCTATGGTGAGTAATCAGGAAGTAACTGTACCTATTTTTGTATTAGAGGGCAGAGCAGTAACATGATCATCCATCTGAAATCTCCTTTCATCGAAAAAAAACTCTTGTCTTGCAAACCAATCACTGTTTGTGACTACAAACGATTCTATCCCGTTGAAACAAGACCAAGCCAGACAGACTCTTCCCCGAACTGCCTTCAGTACACCTGAACCTTATTTTCACTGGTATTGTCATTGGCGGTGATTCATCTGAGTCGGGGTGAGTGACTTGTTTCTCCTCAAGAATGTGCTTTTGCAGGAGCTTGACTGTTTAGATGGGACGGTCATATGACTCCTTTGAGGTCTCCGCTGATGTTGCTTACCGGCATGTATGTGTGAGAGAAATGGAAAGGTGTTTCTATTCGCGTGCCTGTGCGTGTGTTCCGTAAGCTGGCAGGGGATCCAATCTTGGTCTCTCTGTCAGAACGGCAATATTAATGTCATCTCCACGGACCTACACATTGGTCGTTATGTAGGGGGGTTAAACAGGGAGCATATTAAAGTTAATACACCCTTCTGCCCCCCACACACAGCCTGGCCAGCACAGCCTGATAATGATTAAACTGCTGCTGACACAGAAAGACATGATGATTACCGTCTGATGCATCACTCCTGTAGCGAGAGGCACTCACAGGCAATTAGAAGACATGGAAATATGGATGTAGAAAGGTGTTTCAGGTTACAACACTTGTTTTGGTTATGGTCGACATTTAAACGGATGGCAGAGGACGACTTCATCACAAAACTAAGCCTTTGGTTTCACCTGACCTCGCCAAGCTGACTCGTGTGTTTGCATGAGCCCTTTGACTCTTCCTCCCCTCTTCTCTTTCCCGGGGGTGGGAAGACACCCTGACATGACAGTCCCACAGTGACTCGTTGCCACTTCCCACATCTCGGATGTGTTGGTTGGCATAGTAACAGGTAACCAGAGCACTCTGGGAGTGGTTTCAGCGCCAGGTCACATGGTTAAAAAGGGAAATGAAGGCTCACAGTTGGCCAGACCAGGGATGCTGGAGCCTACATTGTCTTACCTTATCCTAATACTTCAGTATAGAAACAGTGAGTTAGACCACAGGGATCTGGCCTTCATATATGTTTCGTTATCTCTCCATTCCATTTGTAGAATTCTTTAGCAGAAGAGCTACTTAAATAAAACTAGTCAACTTCTATTTCTTACTTTCAAATAGGCACATTCTTATCTCCTCCCCTCTGCAAATTTCCCACGACCAAGAAAAAATACTGTACTATGTTTTCCCTTCAAAATACCTGGTAAAATTCAGCTTAAACAAAACAACTGTAAAGGGTTACAGTTCGTGTTTCATGCTATCCCAATTTTGTTTTTCTTTCATTATTATAATTTTCAACAACAAAAAAAAGATTTTTTGTTTCTTAATAAAGAAACAAGAAAATTGGATGTTCACCATTCATGTCTATGATTAAAGGGGCAACATGAAGCCCCCTTTTGGAATGTTAGCAAACTGCAATAATTCCATGCAGTATACGAACAACTCTTCCTCTTTCGGTGGAATCTAGTGAATGTCACTCAAGCTGAAATGTTTTTCTTTAATTTCACCCACAAGCTTGAAACAACAGAAAATACATTTTAAAGATATTTCACAGCAATTTACATGATTCTCCACACTCTCTGCTTACATGGACATTCCTCATCTTGTGCTTAAGGAGTCCAATTGATGCCTTTGGTCTTTATTTCAGAAATACATTTTGCATTGGCCCCAAAGGTTTTACTGCAGATATTTTACAGACTTTTTCTTAATTACAAAGCACACATTTGACATGTATCTCGGCTAAATTACTTCAGACAAAAATGTTTTTAGGTGCAGAACAAAAAAGACAAGGACAGACAGGTAAAATTGCTGGACATTAATTGACGGTTAAGCTTTTTTTTTTTAGAGATTTTTTTGTTTATGACAGTTTGCAGTGAAACACGTAAAATGTTATATTCTCAGAACCGTTTGATGAGCCAATCATAAGTGGGCTTTGAGCTGTAAGTGAACCCCTCAGCATTTATCCGGGCCTGTCTTTGTACCTGGAGACGGACACCATTGTTATCAACACCAGAGCAGTGACAGAGAGAAAGAGAGTGTGTAAGAGGGTGTCAACCCACCACCGGGCAAGCAGGCGTCACAGAGGAGGGTGTCGTTAGCATTTCAGCGGAGCAGTCAAGCATGCAGATGATTTGCATGAGGCTAATTATACAGTATTACAGACAGGACAAAAGTCAACTGTTCTACGCCTGTCACTGACACAATGTAGTGACTCGTTTTTCTGGGCTTTTGTTGGGTTATTTCCTCAGTCTTTGCAGCTCATCACTCTAAGATGACACGGATGTATAGGTGTATCTAATTTGCTCTCATGTGAGCTGTCTTTCTCCTGTTGTGGCTCTAAATTCGGAGTAAATACTGTCTGTAAGAGGCTGCTGTGGTAATTAAGTGTTTAGTTTGTCAGGCAGAACGTAAGTATCTGGCCCCATGCCAAGGCCACATGGATGGGTACTCAGCCCCTAGGTCTCGTGTCCTCCGCCGGGGGGAAGCGGGCAGGCAGCTCTGATACAGAGCCTCTGTGTCCGAGACGTCAGCGGAGTGATAGGACAGGGGTTAGAGGAAGGAGTGTGGTGATGAGATAGTTTCAGGAAGCAAGAGACCATGTTACGTGAGTGGTAATAGATGGAGAGAGGGGTGAGGGGATGGAGCACAAGGCACCCAGTGTGCTATGTCCCCTCCAACACTGTGTTGTGTGTTCCAGGCCTGGCTGTTTGTGTTTGTATCCAGCCTCATCCTTGTTCGTGTGTGTGGTGTGTGTGTGTGTTGTTCAAGGTCCCTGCTTGAGCTGTTTAGGGTCAATGAGGCAATGCTGCATGTTCAGCTCTAATCATTCTCTGTCACACTCTCTCTTTCTGTCTGTTTCTCTCTGGGGGCACTTTCTTACATTATACACACGCAACCGGGCTGTGCTGGGATGCCTGTGTTCTCTGGGAGTTGACTGCTCCTGCTGACACGGCGACATTGGATGGATTAGACTGTTTCTATCAGAGAGACATTTCTATGTGCTGTGGTTCAGGTATGCAGCTTTCTGTCATGTATTATGGATCTGCGCGGCAGGGCCCAACCGAGGAAGGAGAGCTAAACAGGCCTGCCTGAGTTTCTTTAGCAGGAGAGAATGAGAGAGGCAGGGAGAGATGTAGAAAGGAATGAGGGAACGAAGGAATGAACGAAGAGACAGACCCCGTTGCGCTCTTTTGAATTCCTCTGCAGGAGCCCACTGTGACTATGGAATCCAGACTATGCCTCCTGATTCATACATTTAGGCTGGCTAATGCTTATCTGGTTACAATGGAATAGGGCAGCTCTCCAATGGAGTGTCTGTGTCTGAGAGGCTAGCGGAGAGATAGGAGAGGGGTGAGAGGAAGGAGTGTTACGCCTTCTCCCACCCCCACGCTGTTTCTCCTCCCATATGGCTGTTGCTCCTCTTTCCATCTCTATGTAACTCGCTATTCTCTCTAGGATATCTGGCTTGTGTTTCTGTCATTTGTTTCTGTCATTTTCCTTGACTTCTCCTGCGTGTAGCTATGTGGTGACAGAACTGATGCAGAGTGACCTCCATAAGATCATCGTGTCCCCTCAGCCCCTCAGTTCAGACCACGTCAAAGTCTTTCTCTACCAGATCCTCCGAGGTAAGTTCCCTCGGGCACGCCGCCCACTCTCAGCTCTTATCCTTAACACGTAAAGGTGATTTTCAGTATATGAACTTCACTGTGAACCGTCAGCCTGACGAGTGTGTCATCTGCAGGACTGAAGTATCTCCACTCAGCTGGCATCCTACATCGAGACATCAAACCTGGCAACCTCCTGGTCAACAGCAACTGTGTCCTCAAGGTTGGTCTGCTGCCCTCTTCCATCCTGCGGCAGAGCAACTACTCCACTGAGACACAGTATTATAGGATGGGTTGTGGTTGGAGTCTGTCCTGTGGAAGTGTATCCGAAGCACACACACGTACAAACACACTCTGGCTGTCTGGCACCCTGAGTCTTTGTAGCCTGTGTTTCCAGGGGTCTGTAGCGCCAGTGAGACCTCTATAGTACATGGTCTTGGACTCCTGACATACACTCTAAATCTTCATCTTGGTGCCTGGCCATAGAGGCCTTTTCAGGGTTTATGACACCCTTAGCTCACTCTCCTTCCCCCACAGACAACTGGGAGGGGTGATAGTCCACGGGTGGGGGAGGAGGAGAGATTGAGGGAGAGAATGGATAGGAAGAAGGAGAGGCTGAGAGACCGGGGAGAAGTAGAGGGTGTAAGAGACGAAGAAAGAGGAAGACAGGAGGAAGTGAGAGAGAGGGGGAGAAAGAAGTGAATCAGTGAGTTCTCTGGCTGACTCCGGAGAACAGATTGTCTTTAGCAGACATTTACTTATTTAGCTCCTAATTCTCATTTCCCAAACGGGAGACCTTATGAGCTATTTTCAGTCGGACCCTTCCCTGCCTGCCTGTTTGATTCGGTGCTGTCTGTGCATGATGTCACTGTCTCTCGCAAGTCTTCCATTGTTTTATAGAGGCACTCCTCATTTAATTATTTCTGATGCTGAACTTGATGAACTTCTAAAAATATCTCTCTTAAGCAGCATCTAGTCAGTCTGTTACAGTTTTGTGCAAGCTGTTGAGGTTCAATCATCTAGAGTAATATGACAAATGCTGTAGCAGTGCAACCCAAATGCAGCTCTGCCCTTTTGGTCATTCTGTCAAAAATTTATATTTAGCTTGGATAAAATGAAAACTGCTGTTAGCACATACTGCTGTGCTCTCCTAAAGTATACTGGGATGGAGGTGGGAGTGAGTAGTGTGTTCTGCTATAGAAGAGATTGGTGCAGGTTTGGGGTCAATTCTGAATTACAGTCATCTTTTTCAATTCCAACAAAGATTTAATTTAAAAATGAATTTGACCATGCTCCATAGGAAACTGAAATTGAATTTGAACTGAAAAAAGTGTTGTTGTTTTTTTATTAAAAACACTCCTATGGGGTGTGACCAATTTAAAATGCCGTTCAAATTCAAGAATTGAATTGAACTGGAATTGAAGAGAAATTCAGAATGGACACAAACCCTGCGGTGATCCACTTCAGTGAGTATTTTCATTTGAAAATGTCATTAGTGCTGCAGCAAGTCTTTCTGAAATAGCTGCTCATGTCTTGAAGAGCTGGGGGGGGGTGATATGAGGCAACAAAGAATTTCAGAGCAGCTCGTTAGTCTGTTTATGAACCATCAAAGAATTTCTTTCTTTTGTATCTTTAGTTGTATCAGACAGTGTTCCCATTCAGTCACATAACAAGTCTTACGAAGCTACAAATTCATAAATTGCATATATATATATATATATATATATATATATATATATATATATATATATATATAAAACCTACTTTGATCTTACTTCTTTAAAATAATAAACAGACAATTTAGATTTTCACTATTCACATTGATTCCGTAATAGATCTTGCAAGAAGTGGCATGTCTCTAAAGCTTGGCTGGATTGGGTGGGCTTGATAGGTTTTTATGGATCTCTTGACATGAACACGTTCTCATCTCTCTCCAGATCTGTGACTTTGGTCTGGCGCGGGTAGAGGAGCTGGATGAGTCTCGTCACATGACTCAGGAGGTGGTGACCCAGTATTACCGGGCACCAGAAATCCTCATGGGCAGCCGCCATTACTCAAACGCCATCGACATCTGGTCTGTGGGCTGCATCTTTGCAGAGCTCCTGGGCCGACGCATCCTCTTCCAAGCCCAAAGCCCCATCCAGCAGGTAATGCATATTGTCTTGGGTGTCTTACGGTTTCTAACTAAAACTCTACACCATAATCATTGCTAAGTCTTCATTGAATACTTGCTTCTCTACACCAATCAGTAACATATTGAATGATTTCCTTCCTTGTGTTTGATGTTGTAGCTGGATTTGATCACAGATCTGCTGGGGACTCCCTCTCTGGAGGCCATGAGGACCGCGTGTGAGGGGGCCAGGGCTCACATCCTCAGAGGACCACACAAACAGGTAGGTGAAAGCCATGTCGACTGGCTGCTGAAAGCTACTTCCACAGCCTCTTCCACTTTCCGAATGCACTGCGCTGGGCTGAACCGAACCCTGATCTCAAGCACACGTGAGTGGCCCCCTTGACAACATACCAACTGTTTGACCTGTACAAACAGTGCCTAATGGAAAGCCCCATCTGCGATATTTCGAGCTGTCAGTGAATTGTTGTGATATGTTCTTATCTGTTACACAAGGACGCAGATGAGGGCTGAGTGCTTTTTTTCTGCGGTAGAACAACATGAGGTTTCAATCAGCAATGCTCTCAGTAATCACAGATGGGCAGACATATAGCAGGACAGCAAGATTGCCATCTCAGTGTG
>JACXGI010002876.1:46029-58024 GCA_016801175.1 Esox masquinongy
TCCACAGAGCGGTGTCACAGATCCCCTCTCCACGGGGGCTCCTCTGTCCACAGAGCGGTGTCACAGATCCCCTCTCCACGGGGGCTCCTCTGTCCACAGAGCGGTGTCACAGATCCCCTCTCCACGGGGGCTCCTCTGTCCACAGAGCGGTGTCACAGATCCCCTCTCCACGGGGGCTCCTCTGTCCACAGAGCGGTGTCACAGATCCCCTCTCCACGGGGGCTCCGATCTGTTCACTGAATAAGAAAAAGTTTGTAAAACTAAAAGATATTGATGGTAAGGCAGTTGTCCTTGCTACATTTTTGCTTATATGGATGAACATTTTACTGGGTCTGGTCTATTGACATCTATTTGAATATATATATATATATTTTAAATGAAATAATCGTATTATTAATTTACAAAAGAAATAAGTAAAACTAAATAATGTTGATGTTCTTGAAGCTATATCTGTTGATTAAAAGCTATATCTGTTGATCAGAGCTATTGACTATATGTTATTGAAAATGCTTTAAAACTATTTTTAATTTCCTAAATTGAAAAATTGTAAAACTACAGTCATGTTCTTCAAAGGTAGCAGGACACGGGCTCAGAGGTGACTAAGCAAAGGTTCTTTAATCCAAGACTTTCTGAACATACAAGGCTCTTGAGATACCGAACATAACCCCATGGACGTCACTAAGTAATGACAGGAGGAACTTAAATAGGGACATGATTTCGGATAAACGAGGTACAGGTGAAGACTAAACTAGACAGGTGAAACCAATCAAAGAACATAGAAACAGAACAACTAGAACATAAAGACACTGAACATACAAATGCACCAGCCGGCACGGCACAGGGCGTGAACGGCCGTTACAGCTACGTTATGTTGATGGTTTGGCAGTTGTGCCTAAAGCTATATCTGTTGGTTGTATGGATAAAGGTTTTGAGTCAGAGCTATTGACATTTATTTGAATAAAATGCTTTCAAATGAGTAATAACTTCTAAAATATAAAAATGATCAAACTAAATTATGTTGATGATAGGTCTGATGTCCCTGACGCTATAACTGTTGGTTATATGTATGAAACTTATTGGGTCTGAGCCATCAACATTTATTTGAATAAAAAGGTCTTTAAAAATGAGTAATAACTTCTTAAATATAAAAATTGTCAAACTAAATTATGTTGATGATAGGTCCGTTGTCCCTAAACCTATATCCGTTGGTTATTTGGATTGAAGGTATATTACTGTTAAGTAGACATGACTGTTAAGTCGTCTTTTGAAAATTGAATGCAACAGTGAAACAAGGGGAGTGTTGGTTGCCTGCTATTGTCAGCAGATTCAGAAAATGTAATTGCTGTCTCTCTGCCAGGTTTTGTTGATGAGGTATTGATGATTAAAGTCTGAATCTTTAATATCATGTTAACTTCACTGCAGTGCAACACCTCCCCCTTTGCGGGATGCGCCAGGGATATGATCACTAGTGTAGCCAGGAGGAGAGGCCTCATTTAGGACGGTGAATTCAGCAGGCTTTAGCCAGGTTTCACACAGACCAATTATATCCAGTTTATGGTCAGTGATTAATTCATTAATTGCAAATGCCTTCAAAGCAAGGGATCTAACTTTAAGTCGTCCCATTTTGAGATGTGGGGTGTTATTACGGTCTTTTTTCTCATGACCGAAATGGAGGAGGGTTTTAATCTAATAAGATTACTGTGGTTATCTTACTAGACCTTGTTTTACTTTGCTCAAGCTAGATCGAGTCAGTCTCAATGCAGAATACTATACTCTGACAATGCTATCGAGCAGGGGTGAGCAAACTAAGGCCTGTGGGATGAATCCAGCCCATGAGGCAATTCCATCCGGCCCGTGGTAGGCAAGGGGAAAAAATAACAAACCAGCCCATTCTTATACATCTGAATTTAAATGATTTAGACATTATAATGAACCTACTGTATAAATGTTTTAATTATTGCCCTTTTCTGGCCTACAAATCATTTATGATTAACAAATTGCAAAACAAATGTGGCCCTCCATTGAATTTAAAAATCCTGATGTCAGCTAGGATGGAGTCCATCACTCTTCAACAGGTCAGGCTTGGCCCTTTTAATGGATGAGTCCCAAAAAGAGAACCAGTTATCTACAAACTCGATCTCCTGCGGTGGACCAAACTCTGTTTTCAGCCAGCGATTGAGTTGTGTGAGTCTGCTGAAGATCTCAACACTACCCCTAACTGGGATGGGGCCATAGACAATTACTTGATGCAGACACATTTTTCTTGCTAATTTACACACTGACGCTATGCTCTGCTTTGTAACCTCTGACTGTTTCATCCTAACACCATTGGTGCCAACGTGAATAACAGTATCTCCGCCCTCTCTATACTTGCCACTTTAAGCCAAGTTAGTACATATATAATGAGTAAATTCAGAAAAATATTTGGCACATGGCCAAGTGGCAAGCAATGCACGGCATGTTAACACAAAGCAAACAGGATGTTGTGTGAAAGTAGTAGACAATGAGATCAGAGAAATCTTCCCACTTGCAATTACCAGCTGGACGGCCATTGAAGTGTATTTTTCCCAGTTGTAATGTTATGAATTCCCATTTCCCTATTGATTACGAATGCAGAATAGGCTATGGAGAAAACGTGTTAGCTTGCGACAGAAAGAACATTGCAGACATTCCTGATTGATTAACAATACTATGCTTATGGGTGGGTTATTTACAACAAAACCCAGTCCTGAAATGAAATGTAGGCTGCCTATGAACCTGCACTTAAACTCGTAGTGAAAATACTGTGATATTTGGCTGTAAAATGTTTGTTACCATCTACAATGTTCCTTCATTAACATAAATGCAAAGGATAAAGTGATGCAAAATTTTTAGGCAACTCTTGCACTCTTTTCTTTACAGTTCTAGTCTGTACATATTGTGGTTCATGTCGGTCTGTCAAGTACCTGTATGGATCAGCAGAGGGGTAGACTTTTGTGGAAATATCACCATGCTGATTAGGTGTCACATTTTTGTCACAGTGTAAAGAACTGTTCTTGTGTGGGGGGATTGAGGAGAGGGTGGAATGCAGGAGGGAGAGGATCAGGGTCACATGGGTTTCACCACACAGGAAGCCCAGCTTGGTAGTGTGCTGAGTAAAATCCCCCATGCTATGGCTGAAAAAGAGAGCAGAGAAAAAACAAAGTGCACCATTTTTTTCTCGTAAGTCAGGAAGGGAGGTCTGACTTACTGCTCGTCTCCCCTCCTCCCACGCTGTAGCGTTCTGTCTGTTTGGCTTGTGGGTTTCTTTGTCAAACTAAAACACGTTAAACACTGCACTTTGTAAAGCAAGGGGGCCACATCAACACTTGTTTGATGCAATGTGTGTTTGGGCAGGTGAAGTCCTTATATTACTGTGTAGTACAGCAGTAATCATTGTTTTTAGGTTAGCACTACTGTATTGTGAATGTTAATGACAGGGATGTTACATTGTTATATAAACCTTGACAGATTGATCACCTCATCTTTTTATGACTTCCTTTCTGGTGATCGTCAGTCATCTTTGCAAGAGATAAACTCTACACTATGTGTGGGAGATTAAATGGACAGAAGAACGGACAGACGGACAACAAGGATTCTTAAAGGATCTATGCTAATTTGCTTTTAGATAAACGTTTTGGCCAATCCATTCTCCGATGGAACATTCTATAGTCCTTTGTTGTTTTAGTTTCCAAGATATTCCACACACCTCTAGCTTGTGGCTCTAGGGTCCTTGAGAATCTGGCTGTGGCTGGGTGAGAGGGAAGCCTTGACCTAGCTCAGTCTGCATACAAAAACAAGGCCTTGAGGCACTGACACATGCCGACAATCTCTAGCTTTCCAGTCAGTTGCCATGTACGGAGGCAGCAGGGAAACTCTACTAAAGTCATTGTTGAACTGCTTTCTCAACCGTCTCAATAACTACCGACAGCTGGATGCAGAAAACACCAGGCAGTCTGACATTCTCAGAAGGGTTTAGAGAAAAACAAATTGTAAAAAAAAAACATCAACAGATCTGTAAAAATAATCTTAAATACAAGCGCTAAACTTTCAATATGAAATATCACCATTTTTTCTATTTCTTTGTCAAGACTGTGTGTCTGTAGAAAATGGTGTCAGTTCTGAAAAAAAGACAATAGTTATAAAAATCTAAGAGTTCATCGAAAATAATAGCGTTGGGCCTCATTCACCAATATCTTCCGAAGTTTTTTCATACATTTATTCTTGAGAAAGGTCCTAAGAAAACTCTACATCAGGTTCATGATGTGTTTTTAAACCACATAGGTTCGCACCTATGTTCTTATAGTGATGAATCCCACTGTCCTCGTCAATTGAAAGCGCGTGCCAGTTGTTCCTAATTAGCATAGGTAAACGCCCCACCAATCCCCCTAAAAGGGCATTCGACTTCAGGGCTTTGTCTCAGATCGCATGCTTGCATACTATATAGTATGCCAGATGAGTAAGCGAGAAGATTAGTATGTCTAGCTAAATATTCAGACTTGGCGTGATGTTAATGCGTGACAAAATCTTCTAGTGTTGAGATGCAGTTTTTTGACGAGGTAGTATGTCCCAGTCGGTCCCAATACTATCATACTAGCTTACTATATACAAAACAGTACATACTTCACAATCATCCGCAAAGTACATACTTGTAGTACGTAGTATGCGATTTGAGGTGCATTTTGAGGAAAGGATAAACTTAAATAGGGAAGGTGATCCGGAACACAGGGGAGGGCCATAACAATAATTAACAGGTATCTGCGCTCCAAAGGTTGGTTCACAGATGTGACCGTTTGTTGCATTGGGTGTACCTTCAACCTTTTACGTTTTTTTATTTCTTATTCCTTTTTTACATTTCTTAAGGACTCGCCCTTGGGCTAAACAAGGCTAACTGAATCCAACGTTTCTTAAGTACAATTCACCTAAATGACTGTTTGTTACCGAATTATCAAATATGTAAGTTTGGTTATTCAGGGTAGCATATCAGCTCTAGATGCTGTTATTACTTATTATCATGTGTTGTCTTTGAGCAGAGCCTTCAGTGGCTCTCTGTCAGGGTCTTCTTTCACACACTTGACCCAGTTGGTTTCTAACTGCTGTCTAGTCTGAAATGGCGCCATGGCCATTACGTCACCAGTCCGTCTTTCTGCCCATGTCATCATTTGTTTAATTTGTCTGTGTCCTGGGCGGCATCATGGGGCCGGAAAAGGGACAGAGGTTGCCTGATGCCTCACCCTGAATTGAAATCCGCTGCTTTTATCGATTGATGAATACATTGTGTCTGAAATTGCCACCCTCGTTCCTGTGAATTGTAATTGAAGGGAGCTGCACAAAATAAATTCATCAGCGATTAGATCTTCTCTAACAAAAAAAAAAATCAGAGTATCAAAATTGATTCGATCATCAGTTGGCCAGAGTGGTGTGGATGGTTAGTCAGGCAAGGACAGAGGTCCAGACCAGCCTCACCTCCCCCTTTTCCCCCTTCATCTGTCTGGAACGTCATCCCCTGCTAATCCCGGGCTAATGCCTACAAATGCTACTGTGCAGCACCGCACTCTCTCTCACCCCAGCACTGTGCCCTACACACTGCCACCATAGCAACTAACAAAGACACACACACACACACACACAAACACAGAGTTAACAGTGGAAATTATATTTTCTGCGACCTGAAAACTTGGGTCCATTTTTAATTATTACGTTGGAGTCCTCACACATCGCAATCAACTCAACTGGAACACAGAGACACTGAAAGGCACATACATGCTCAGTCAACATATCAGGTCTATTGTCCTCCTGTGGCGGCAGCTCTGAAAGCCCCTCTTCCCTTTCTCCTCTCCTGTGTTGTGCTGGGGAAGTGTAGTACTAAGTGTTGTGACATAAATTCATCTCTTGATGAGCTTGAATCACCAGCCGGGGCTTGCATCTGCTTGCATTTGCAAAACCTAATCAGGGAAAACAAATGATCACCGGTAGGCTTTTTCAATCAATTTTGTGTTGGGAGAGAAGGAAGATAATTAGTGTAAAAATAACTTGCTCATTGTTCTTTGGTTCCACCTCCTGGTAGAGGTCAGCAGCACACAGCGCCAAGGGACCCTCCTTGGACGGATACTTTTGGCCGCAGCGTAGATTACGTGTGGAAGTGAAGCCGAGATGTGTTGAGTTGTGACGGACTTTGAAGCCACTGATTAGATCCACAACTCAATTTAGTTGAAACCATATTCCAATATGTATTCAATAGCCAACCCTTGACTTTTTTCTTGTCACGTCGAATCACAAGGTTTTTTGGTGCTATAAAAAAAAAGTAGTACACTCCCTTCAAAGGTATATCCTATATATTTCAAAATATCAGAGGTGTTGAAATGAACATGTCATGACATTACATTATAAGGTATTTCTTTGTCAAATTTCACTGTACCTGTCTTGACTGACTATAATTTCCTGTTGTTGTAGCCATCACTCCCTGTCCTGTACACCCTGTCCAGCCAGGCCACCCATGAAGCTGTCCACCTCCTATGCAGGATGCTTGTGTTTGATCCGGTGAGTACTGTGTGTGCATGCTGGGACGTTATACTCCACAGTAGATACAAGGTCATTTCTGCCTGAACAAAGAAACAAAACCAAAATCATGTCCGCATTAGAAGTAATGGTTCAGGGATTTAAAACACTCTATACAAGAGCTTTGACTACTGCTCAGAGTGAACCAGGTACTACTTTATTTTTTTCTCTGAACAACCTGTTACATTTTCTTAATGCGTTTTACTATTTCATTCTGGTACATAGTCTACTGAAATGCACTTGGCAGAGTATGAATTCATCACCCTGTACTATGGCATATGGCTGTCTGCGTGTAATCCTAGACATCACTGTCAGTGACTGGAGTCAACAGTCCAACCTGGGAATGAATGATGCCGCTGGCTTTAATAGCAAGCTTTAACCTCAAACCTGTGTCCAATCGTGGGTCATGAATTGACAGACCCCCAGTGAATGTTTTCCAGTCTAACACCTAAAGGGCTTTGCCTTTGACCCTAATGCCCTGCAGCAACACCTTCCTTTGATGATGTAGGTTGATGTGTTTTTGCCTATCCACTGTCCTATGCAAGGGAGGTTGGTTGGTCTTAACCAACCTTCTCCATCCCAGCTCATATAGGCCTTCCCTGTTTTCCCATGGATTTGTGTGCGTCTTCACATTTTACACACTAACCCTGCCTATCCACTGTCCTATGCAAGGGATGTTGGTTGGTCTTAACCAACCTTCTCCAGCCCAGCTCATATAGGCCTTCCCTGTTTTCCCATGGATTTGTGTGCGTCTTCACATTTTACACACTAACCCTGATGGGGAACGAAAATTTCCACAAAGATTTTAAAAGGAAAATATGACCTTTTGGTGACCCTTGCTCTGTGTGCGTGCATGCATGCATGTATACAAAAACCCTACTAGCAGTGGACACTGACAGAACACACACAGTGGTTTTCATTGGTGTCTTCTGACTGACTGGGGAAATGCGCTGAGCTTCCTGGTGATTCTGAAGCTCTATCAGGTACAGATTTGTTTCTTAACAAGGCCTAGCGGATGTAGTTTTTTCATTAGTGTGTACAGGTTTGTCTCATTGAGATCTGTGGTGTAGAAACAAGCTGACGTTTGTCAAAACAAGACAGCTGCATCCCTCCCACTCGATTCGTAGTCCGCTACTTGACAGCAGGATGTTTCCGACTAGTCAGCTGGTTATTCAGTTGAGGCTAACGCTTTTGTCAAACAGGCCATTCTGTCTGGAGTGGCAGAGCAGCACTCCGTCGTCGGTGTGCGCATGGTCTGTGGTGTGTGTGACGGGTGTGTGTTCGGTCTCCCTCCCCCCAGTCAAAGCGGATCTCAGCGAAGGACGCGCTTGCTCACCCCTACCTGGACGAGGGCCGGCTGAGGTACCACACCTGCATGTGTAAGTGCTGCTACACCACCTCCTCCGGCCGGGTCTACACCAGTGACTTCGAGCCCGTCACCAATCCCAAGTTCGACGACAGCTTTGAGAAGAACCTGACCTCTGTGAGACAGGTCAAAGGTGAGTCTGTCCACCAACCAGCGCAGGACAGTGTTTTTCAGCTTGTTTTCTCTTTCTTAGGGTTAATTTGAACTTCCACTTTAAAGAGTGTGCGTGGCCACCATTTGAGCGTTTGTTGCAAAAATGTGGACTTCGACAGGAGGGATTTCGGGAGTTTGTGCACATTATTTATTTTCGAGCTTTCGTTTTGCTTCAGTTTGCACACTGATTGGTTAGATGTTTGCACGCCTCTCTTTGTCCTGGAGTAATTTTACTGATCTCCCAGCTCTTCCCCTCCTTTTTTCCAAGTGGAAGATTAGATGTATGCAAGCACACCAAACTCAAATGTGCCGGAGATATAGATCAATATGACCAAGGTCTACTGAGCCATTTGGCCTATCACTCTCATATATTTGTGTACCCACATGTTTTTCCACTGTGTGGGTGAAGAAGAAGCTTTAGCTAAAGCTGATGTGTTCAGGGTGTTAGATAGACATTGTTAAAGCCTTATCCCAACTTAACCTAGTGTTACGGACGTCACGCTTAGTGAGCACCTCTTCCTCGACTGTTGGTCTTCTTCACACTGGGCTCGAACCAGCTGACCTCTGCTTCGCACCACATGTGAACATGTTCAACATTCCAACAGGTTGAGCCAGCCAAAAGACACTTGGATAGCCCCATCTGTGACATTTCAAGCTAAATGGGGAGTGAGTTCCAAAATGATGAGTAAACAGGCACCTTTACGAATGCCTGAAGTCATAATTGAATCCAATTAGCCCTGAGAGCATGTGCCCATCATGCTTCTGTGTGTTAGTCATACGCCCAGAAGCAGCACTTCCTCCTATTTAGATGTTTGTTTTTTCTCACTGTCTCTTTCGCTCGCTCTCTCTTCCATTTTTCCATTTCTGACACTCTTTCCCTCAGCCTCTCTCTTTACATATTTAAAATATATCTTCATCATCACCCTATTTTCTTACTCTCTCAAACTCTCTCCCTCTGTCTTTTTCTCTCCCTCCCACTTTCCATCTCTCTATTCTCTCTTTCTCTCTGTCCCACCCTCCATCCCTCCATTTCTCCATCTCTCTCTCTCTTTCCTTCCCCAACCCCCCATCTTTCTCTCTGCGGGGAGACCCAGATCAGTGGTGGCCTGTCAGTAGGTATTAGTGAGGTTGTCTTCTAAAAGCAGGCTTACTCTAGAGGAGGCCTAAAATAAACCTGGCCCCCCTCCTCTTCCCTTACCCTCCTTCCTCCGTTCTGCTCTTTCCTTCTCCTTCCCACCACTCTCTCCACTGACTCCTCCTCACGCCCGTTATCCTCCTTCTCCTCCCCCATCCCTCTATCCATTTGCCCTTTATTTCCCCTGAGAGATTAGCCACCCTGCCTGGTAGCCTGGCTGTTTATAGACTGCTGCACTGGACTCTAGAGCACCACTTTAGCAGCTAGCCTGTGGGGGGCCACAGACCTACATGCACATGCCAATATGTTTTACTGGTTAACAAGAATTTGAGGTGGTCAAATTCTGACTGCATTTCAAACTGATTTGTTGTCAAATTTGTAATGCAATCTGTTCCCTCCTCACAATACAGGTCACTGGAGTTGCAGGGATGTAATAAACAACAGAACATAGCTCAATACATCTGAAGTATTTGTGAAGTGCCAGTTATTCTGGAAAATGTACAGCATTTACACAATGGATTGGAATGTAATTTTACTGTATCAAAAAAGCTTTTTCTAAGTCAGGATCCACTCATATCAGTAGTATTTACTGCATGAGGTCAACCCAATATAATGTACCATTGTTGTTTGATACAGTAGTTATTTTTTATGTGAACATTCCAAGTCAACATTCCTTTCAGCCTGTAAACATTCTATTGCATAGACTTACTGTACAACACGTTAGATGTGAAATGAAATTCACTAAAACTAATAAAGTATTTTTTTTAGAAGGGCTATCATATATCAGTATGCTGAGGGGCTTGTGGGGAAGAATTTATTACCGTAGAACCTCTCCCAACCCTAAGTGGACAACATTTTCAGCCTGCCCTTTTAAAGAGCTGAGCCTGTGAAACCAGGTGTGATCCTTAAGTGTGTAATGCCCAGTGTCTTTGGGTCATCTGGCTTACTATGACTCAACCTGTCTCCCACAGAGATCATTCACCAGTTTATCCTGGAGCAGCAGAAGGGAAACAGGGTGCCGCTCTGCATCAACCCCCAGTCAGCTGCCTTCAAAAGCTTTATTAGGTAAGACTTAGAGGCCACTGCTGGTTAGCACACTATATTCTCCCATGAGAAATGGATACGCCCCTATGCCTCAGTGCTTGGACTTGTTTTTTATTTTAGCTACCGTGAAAACAAACTACTTAGAAAGCGAACTACTTAGAAAACCTGTTAGATGACATGGACCTTATTTTGACCTAGTCCTTTGAGCAGGGCTAGCACCTAGGTAAGATTTGTCTGTGACTTGTGACAATAGATTTTTACTGTAGACCAGAGTAGTCCTACTCGGGGATTAGCCAAAAGGTCTCACGAAGGGCTTACAATTGGCCAGCAAGGAGGGCGTGTGTTAGCAATTGAATACGGATGCCTTCCATCATTGCACTCTACAGCGACTCCTTGTGGTGGCTTGGGTGCCAGTAAGCGCAATCAAGGTGGAAAACGAGAGAATGTGTTCCAGAATGTGTTCCATCTGGCCTGTACTGATTTCAGTCTGTACTTCCTGTTTGGGTGAGCAGTGTGATAAGAAACAGAATAGCATCGAATGTGCTTCAAAGGACACATATCTTGACGTTGACTGTTCCCAGTCTACTGGGAATTGCTGCAATTCGAGCAGCGCCATGACAATGAATATCATGATATTGAGGAGAAAAATTGGGTAGATTATGATTTTTTTTAATCGGAACATTGGGGCAGGATGGCCATCTATGCAAATTCCCTCACTTCCCACACCTTAACCTCATCCCGAGGCTATTTTGTACATCGGATATAACATAAATCACACCTTGATTGAACGGTCACAGGTTGAGATTTTGTCAAATGCAGTTTCTGTTGGAACATTACGAAAGCTCCACTTTTATTGCTGCGATCATTCACACTTTGCATTGTGCTGTTTATTTCTGATAATTTTGAGGGTGTTTTTATACCTGGCCGAACTCTTAAGAGGTGTCTTTGCATGAAACCTGTGTTCCATGTCAGTGTGAACAATAACCTTCCATTCCATTGGCCAGCCCACTGGCAACCAATGACAGTCCATGCCGTTGTTATTCCTCTAAAACATCTGATTTGTGATTTTCGGCCAGCCAGCTAGCTGGGCAACATTTGGTGAGTTATGGGGACGGATTTGGTGCATTAGTTAATTGCTATTTCTGCAGATCATCTACAGTAGGTGCCATGCTGCCCACTAACACACAAAGAGGCGGTGCGTCCATGCCAGTGTCACCTCCCTCTGTCCTCCCTTATTCTGTCTCACTGTCTTTCTGCCTGTCTCTCACGCCTGCCAGTTCCACGGTGGCCCAGCCCTCTGAGATGCCTCCCTCCCCCCTGGTCTGGGAATAGCTGCTGCCATGGCCTCTGCCAGACCACAACCCGGGCACCGCCCTTGGCCCCGCGCTGGACTACTGAGGACAAGAAGAAGAAACCCCCAACCTGCGTAGCATTTCACTGGAGTCTAGGACAATGTCCACTGTGTGTGTACTGTAATAGTAACTATGAAGTTTTAAAATGAACCGCACCAACCACTGTTGACTAGGTTATGGAGGTAGGGGGCTATGTATGCAAGTGTGTAAGCCCACGCTGCTCTGAGGAGGCGAAGCAACAAATGGATGCACACCAACATGCGTGTGCACACATCCATCATGCAGAGCTGGTTTAAGGGCCACTCTCATGGGCTTGACAGCGTGTGTGAAGCCAGGGATGGGATGAAACCGCAGGCTACAGAGTGCCTT
>JACXGI010002876.1:58124-68879 GCA_016801175.1 Esox masquinongy
CCCCCCCCCCCCCCCCCCCCCCGCTCTCTGAGAAGTCATAGCATTTAATTAGAGCGATAGCTTTTAATTTATTTGTGGTGTACTGTTAAACAGTATGTCAGCGGGTTTCTTTGTTTATTTTGTTCCGTTTTGTCCTGCTCTTTTGCTGGTTGTTCTGTGCTTTGTGTCCCCCGGGTTAGAAGTCAGTATTTTTGAAGAGATGTGTGCTCTGCATGCAACTTGGATGCGATACGTATTGACAGAACCCCTCAGACCCCACCTGTCACACACACACACGCACCCCATCCAAATATGGATGGGCGTGTGGAAGGTATGGTGTTGTGTCAGGATTAGCTATATTACTTGAGGAAAACCTCGAATGGGGTTGCTTCAAGAATAGAATATTAGTGGGAGAGAAGAACCACTGAGAGCTGAAGAGATCTGAAGGGAAATTCTAGTAGCATGTGGCTGGGAGGAGAAACAGTTCAGGGTACATATTGATATTGTGGTATTCAGCACATATTTGTGTGGTATTGTGCTACAGTAACAAAAAGTTAATGTTGGGGTGCTACTGGGTCATGCATTTTCTCTCTGGAGAGTCTGAGACCGCTGTGAACCTACCATACAAACAGGCAGATTAAGATTACACAGTCATAGTCATTCACTGGTTCTTTTACCATGTCTGCTGAATCTATCCTCTCATCATATACCTGTCCACCCAGTCAAAGGCGGATGAGCAAAATCATATGAAAATCAGCCAAACCAAAATAACTTGATTATAAGAGAAAGTGAAAAAAGAGGAATTGTTTAAGTATACTAGGGGATGGGGGATGCCATTCCGATAATTTATTCCATAGGGTTCCAACGAGAGGTTTGTGCATGGTGCTTATAGATGTGTCTTCTCACGTGGACATTAATATATTTAACTAACTACAGTGAGTTTCTTGGCTGAGGGTGTGTCACCTTATCAAGGGAATGATGTCAAACAGAGAGTTTTCCATAAATTACTAACATAAATTAATAATTACTCAGTAATATTAGGTCTACTTTAAGCCTGACTCCCCAAAGCAATTTTTCACTGTCACCCACCATGCACCTACCCCAAGACCCAAAAAAACCTCTCAAAATATAACAATTTAATATATTTTTAGATTATAATTTTTTCTATTTCTTTTTGTCATCATTCTATGGCATATTTTCTCATGATCCACTGAATATGATATGTAAATACGTGAATAAGAAATAGATTTAAAGCAAAATCTACAATGGAGGAAAAAACAAATAAATGAAAACGCAAACAGTACTGCTGTATAAAAGGTTTATTAGCCTGCACATTTTAGGGCTGTGCATTTTATTTAATTTTGAGACTTGCATATAAATGTATATATTTTCTTTTGTCTTTTTTTATGTTTTTCCCTACACTAGAATGTGTAGCAGATGAAAAAAATAATCCCAAACAAAAATGATTAAAAAACAAACAAAAAAACACATAACCAATTATGTTAATTGTGTCTTGTGTGTACTGCAGAGCTGTGGATATACCGAAGTAGAAGCCTTTTACATTATTATCATTATAATTATTATTATTTCTTCTACCTTTAGAGAAACACTTTATTATTGTGTGTATATGTATATAAAGGATTCACAATGTTGGTCTCTACCTCTTGAGCTCAATGACTTGGTTTGTTTACCTCCACAAGTTTATAACTTAATGTGGAGAATACAAAAATAAACTTGAATGTCCCTTTCAGCTTTTATATTGAAATGAAAAAGCAGCAAATTTTCTTTTTCACCCATTTGAAAAACAGTTTTAAAAAATGTCAGAGGTGGGATCCTCTATTAACAGACTTATCAATAGCCAAGCAATTTCAGACTGTTAGTTGACGTTGAGTCATGCATTTAATAGGCTATGGCCCCCACTCGCCCTCCCTTTGTAATATATTTGTGTGGATGTTAGTATCTTTTTTTAAGATATTTTGAGTTGGAATGACGTTCAAAAACTCATTGATGCTAATTTTGGATATGTACAAAAATACCAGACAAATGCAATGGTGTGTGCTGTGAGAGATACTAATTTGAACCCTGCAAATGATATTGAGCAACATTTGGAAATGTACTACATCTTGTGCTGTCATGCATTTTTATAAGACATTTGAAATTTATACTCAGAGGTAATGTAATTTGAATACAATTTACGATAAATACAGTATATCTATAAAGCTCTGCTTTTAAGGACCTTAAAGCCAAGGTGAAATTGAGACCGGAATTGACTCCTAAGATGTGCTCAAGTGTGTTGGGAAAAATGTCCGGTCTCTTTTGAAAAGTGTAGATTTGAAGTACAGTGGTGAAACTCATTAAATGTGACATTTAAAGAATGTCAGTGCTGTGGCTCTTGTTTTTTTCCAGCTTCAGTACAGACCTAGATTGTTGCATACAGTCAGTAGTGTACAGTGCCTAGTCATATTCTACACACACACCCCTTCCATTGTTGGCACATTGCCTTCAAATGGAATGTATAAAAAGATTACGCAGTTATCGTCCAACTGATCTACACAACCTTTTCCACACACTGAAAGGAATAATACCTTTTTTTAAATAAAAAGCTAAGATTGCATCTTGATTGCATATGTCTACAAAGCCCAAAGTTAACACTTGGTGGAAAAACACTGAAAATCATTTGGATAATATCAGACCAAATTGTAACTCTTAGGGCAACATATTGTTAATTTGTTGTTTTTACTTTTGACCTAAATATTAAGTTCACTTTTAGTAATTGTGACTATTTGTCATATTATAAGCTGTGTTATTTAATACCCTTGTTGTGTTTTACCGATCCAGCCCTATTTAAATTTGAATCATTGTTTGACAGAGTTTAGAATGTGTTCATAAATCATTAAAAAAGCATTTAGCATAAAGATGGACCTTATTCAATGGACCTAACTCTGTGATTTTGTATGATAAAATATGTTCCTACATCCTCTTTATGTACCACAGCAAGGGGTAAAATAATTTAGTCGTCAATGCTTTTTTAAAAATATTTATTATATGTTTCATGGAAACTATATATTTTTTTTCAATTATAAAATGTTCAGTAGATTGTGTAAATTAGTGGAAGAAAACCCAAATGTAATCATAATTGAATTTATATAATTGAATTTCAAGATAGCAAAATCAGTTGTAACTGTCACATTAGACAATTACAAACACAGGCACAAGACAAACAGAAGCAAAATACAGAAAGGCAGTCAAAATAGCCATTTCATTTAATTTTCTCTCATTGTCATTGAAAACATTGCCTGAAGAGGCAGGCTAATCTACATAATGTCTGATTTCATCCTGATTGATTATGGTTATTTCTGGTGTTTTACTGCCACCAAGTGGATGACATTAGCTTTAACCGTGTAAGCATTTTAAAAACATTGACAGTTGTGAAACTGAACACAGGTTAAATACTGTACAATGAAATCAGATTGCTTTCCCATTGGATTTTTACATGTATGTTCTACTGAGGGTAAATGTATATAAATAGAGACAATCTATATTTCCCTTTTAAAAGGTGCTCTATGCAACAATATCTCCTACAACAGCTGTTTTAATGTCTGTGATACTGTATGTTGGTATAGCAGTAAATGAACACAATTTCTTGAGAAAAATAAAAATGTTGAACATTGTTTGAAACTATAGTTTTATCACTGAGTAGGTCTGGAGAATGCAAGAATGTGATATCTTTATAATCTAGATCAAATGTTGAACCTTTCTGAAAGGCGCTGATTAAATCCACTGAAAGTTTTTCCATTTTATGATTTTATATGGTCTTAGGGATATAAACTAAAGCTTCAGTTTGTCAAATTAAGTTCTCCTGCAGGGTAGGCAGAAAGAGGTATTCTAATGTAAGACTTGATGATTGAGACATTGATAGATTGTTCGTGAAGGGATGTCAGACTAATTTTGTACTGCAGGCCACATTTGGTCTTTATTGAGGTCCAGAGACCAGCATTCAAACTTGTTAGCTCAGGTGATGTATACTACAAAAGAGATTTAAGGAGTTAGGGAGATAATTGGTCAACTCAGAGTTGAAGTGAAAATAAATGGTAACGAAAGTGGGGTGGTTCATACAGCATTTTAGCCAGGCAAATAATCCTTCAAATCTAGCCTGCTCAATTTAGGAGAGATGGATCCACAAATCAACACTTTTAGTCTTTTGCATATTGTGAAAAGATTATTTAGGATCAGTCAATATACATATCTGAGCTACCATTGCAGACAATAACTGCATTTCTAAGACACCAATTTCTGTTCAACTGAAAATTGTGGTAGTGAAATATTACTGCCACAGTAATATTGTACCCTACAGTAGAGCAAAAGGTAAAATTGTCTTAATTGTAAGAAAAATAAACAAAAAAACAAAAAAGTTAGTAGCTGAAATTTATTATTTTTGGTTACATTTTTTTCAATGTTAACAATGGGTTAAACAATGTTATAAAAAATAACAGAATACATTGTCAATAATGATTCACGAGTGTTTACAAAATATTTACACTGTGTGTGCGAGTCTGTGCATTGACAGAGGCAAAGTGGGTGGTCAAAAGTCAAGTGTTCTGTAATCTGATGTCTTGCTTATAGAAACCATCTAAACAAAAGTTGGTGAGTGGCACAAAGGGTCCTTGATATTTGACCTTTGCAATTCAGGCAATGGCAACAATAATAGCTACATACCTGAAAATGCCCATCTCTATTATAACCATAACTTTTAGGGCAATAATTATGGAGCTTTGATAAATATGCCTAGAAGTGGATGCAGGTTTTTGTTTAAGTGGCAGAAATATCTCCAAGGAAGGGTTGCAGAAGAAACGTCTACTGTCCCTAAAAACCAAATGTAAGCGACTAGAGTTTCCTAAATGTCTTTGAAACCAGGTTCTATTGTTTGATGAGACTAGAATTTAGCTTCTGGGAAAACAAAAAAGGGTGGTTTGGACTGAAAAGAGCCATGGTCATGCAGAAAATAATCTAATCCTCACTGAAGTATGGAACTTTGATGCTGGAGGGTATAAGATCAACCTGATTACCAACAATGACGCACGTCCTCGATGAGTGGAAGTACGACCCCAGTGACATGTTGGGCTTTCTTCACCACCAACTAGATGGCCTTTACTTACCAGGCTGCATTGGTGGTATTCAGACAGGACCTAGGGTGGCATGCTGAACTTTATCAGTTGCCTTTGCTATACTTTAATGTGAATTGGGGCATGTTTCATGGTCTGCTTTCTATATCCAACAATCATCATCTATGTTTTGTTGACACTGACGAGGTTTTTGTCCAGGCACATGCACGGCCAGTTTGCTTACCTCCTCCCGGTAGAGTTGTTGGTTATCATGTATACACCTCCTGAACCTGTGTTACGATTCAGGAGGTGTATACAGTAAACAACAGCTTAATTTGGTTCATAATTTGACAGATAAACCTGCCCCTGTCTCTTGGCTAACCTTGGATCACCCATAAGTAAAACAATACATTCTTTTTTTAACCTGGGCTGTAACCAGGGGTGTCTTTGTGGTCAGCCCCACCCACCAGCTGTTTGAATATTCAATAAGGGATGTCGTTGATAATCTCATTCACAGTGAATGCTCGGGGAGCAATTACCGGTTACTGTCTTGAGAGTATCTAACCAGTAATTAAAGGATTCCTATGTAGAATCACCACGCCGCCAAGATGAAAAAACCCCAAAGATTTGGTACCTGAGCAAAGCAGTAACCCTTATTGCCACCTGGTTGTTTGCTGAAGAAAAGAATGTGTTCTCAGTCATACTTTCCTGCAAAAATTAGGTTATAAAATGAAATAGAAAGACAGATTTTGACAGAAGCTCTAACTTCTGGGCTACCTGCCACCCATTAACTCAATAAGCCTAGCATGTACTTCATGTTGACCAAGTTGAACACTGTTTCATCCCTCCCTCTCAAAAAAATGACATTATCCTCCCCTTCATGAGAAACATTTTTTATTAACTAAATGTTTTTTTGTGTAAAATAGTAATATTAAAATTCTTACATTACTCATTTATCTGTTCCCATGAAATGAAATGTGGCACTGACGTAAGCATTGTTATAAAAACATCTAGTGTTACTTTTTGCTTTACTTAAACCACCCAGTGTGGTCTGATCAATAAGACAACAGGGATTTCTCCGGTCACTGTGGCACCTAGAATGTTATAATAAGACTCACACCTCAGTCCAGAGTCTCTGGTTCTGCTCTTAATCTACATACTCCTACGTACGCCTAGAGGCAAATGATGACAGACATTAGATTAAACTACATACTTCTCATTTCTTGTTTTGTTCAATACGGCACTGTTTTCAAAGGTCATCTCATTTCTTAGAAATGTCAATTCTCCAGGTTGTTGTCAAGAGTCCTTTTATTAGGGCTGGGAGTGGCAAAAGGGAAAAAACACATAATGAGTGTTCACCTGCAGCAAAGGGGAGTCCTGTGGGAAAGACTGTGTGTTGATGGAGAGGACAGGTCAGATCTCAGGAGAGCTGGACAACAAACGCGCAGTCCGGGCAGAGGTGGTTCCTGGTTCCCTGTAGTGGTCTGTCTCTCTCATGCCAATTCTGTATTTTCCCTCCCACCTCCACAATGAGGCTATTCATCAGCACACAGCAGAACGAACGGTGGAACTTTGGAAACCCTTGCCTAAGCTCTGTGAAACAAGGGGCCTGTGGCAAGCCAGCTGGATGCATATGACTCATCCAACTACATAGCTTGCCAACAATCAACTCCAATCACTGCACAAACCAGCTAATAAACTAGGATGATATAGCATGATGCAGAGTAAGATTATTTCTGTGGATGGCACAGTGCCCTAACAAACCTGAAGATGAAATACATTTCAGTTAAAGGGCAAGATGATTCATGTTGATATTTTTAGTTGGCATGTTGTGGTTTGCCTTGGTAGGTTACCTGCAGTATTTGGAAGCAATCTGTAACCAAACTGTCCGTTTTTCCCATTAACGTATTATTGAACATGAATAGCATACCTTGAGAGAACCTGACAAACCTTTTCTGTGTAGCCTGTTTTGTGTGATGTCGATCGGACCTTCTTTTTTGTTATGTTTTGTTTTTCTTTATGGTCTTTATATCCAATAAAGCAAAAACATTTAAAATATTTGTTTGGCTCATGATTATCTCGTCCCCATGTAAAACCTCCGCTGTTCTCCGCCGATAGGTTTTGAGGAATTGCTTTATTTTTTGCAAGGCCTTTACTGACAGTAGACAGCAGCCGGAAACAGGTGTAGTGCGGATAGGTAGCCCACTGAATCCACGTCTCCTGCAAGGCACCACTTATAAACATTACGGGAGTGTTACCACTGGGCCGCGACTCTACACGTTTTGAGAAAGAGGTGAGGAGAAACAACGCAAGGAGAATAACGTTGACAAAAAGCGAAATATATTTTAATTTAAGATATTGCCAGCGGTGTCCAATGGGGAACTGTTTGTATGTTCCAAGTTTCTTTCCGTGTTGGTTTAAAAGGTACACCAAGACTGTTTGATTTGACCTCGATCTAATAACGTATTCCTCAAGTTCCTATCACAGGTTTCTCACGCTTGTATAGCATAATTCCGTTGTGCATAATATTGTTCAAGGAGTTGTGACAATGCATATAATGCCCCTTTACTTTGAACAGTATCTCTAGTTTGCTACTTCAAAGAAAATCGGAACTTCCAGATATCTGCCACACACGTCCAATGCGTTTGCGAGCTACCTGTAAGTCACACTTGAACATTCACACTACGTGCAAGTCAGTATTCACAATTTAACATAAAAGCACATCTCGTTCGTGGAGGTCCTGTATGATTTTTTTCAAGCGCTGTGAGCTCAATATGTTACTATTTGAAGTCGACGACCTTAAATGCCCCATTTGCTTATGCTGTTCACAGGAGCATATTTGGATGAGTTATTCTGCACAGCACTATGCCTCCATTACCAGGTGCTGAGTTGGTTCGAACCCCAGTCCACCTATACAGGTACCTTCTTAGATGTTGCAAGCAACTGCCAACCCGGGCAATGCAGCAACATTATCAACATGCTATTCGACAGGTAGGAGTTTGATTGTAGCCTTGCTATATAGTTATTCCATCACAGGGATACTGCATCAAATATAGTGAATAGTTTTAACACATCTGATATTTAATGTTACAACGGGCTAAGCTATTCAGCTTCGTTAGCAATTTGCTTCTTTGTGTCAAAATAGGGCTACAATAGTCACACAGACGAAGACGATCCTGAGAGGATTCAACTTATAATTCAAAGAGCTATATCCGATGCAGACTGGATTCTCAATAAAGTAAGAATTGCAGTTGCTGTTTTTAAAGTGATTTTAATTGACCAATCAGAAAACAGCATGCTGTTTCTGTAATATTTTCTCTTTCCATTGGTTTTTCAGTATAAGAAGAAGTAAGAATATAAAGAGAAAACAAGAGACTTTGTTTGCTTCGTAAAACAGAGGTTCCATGTGGAACGGGCCTTGATCAAATGGTCCAGCATTCTGCTACTTCTCCCAGGAAAATGAAGGTTAGTGTTTCCCAACCCTCTTCTGGGTGACCAACAAACAGTCCACGGTTGTAAACTAACACTACACTGTACACTGTATTGAACCAGTCAAGGGCTTAGGTATTAGTTTTATCTGTCCTGGGCTAGAACCAATATGTGGGCTTTCTGGTAGATCCCAAGAGTGTTGAGAAACACAAACATTGGAGTGTACCTGACAATTCTATTCCTCTAAGCAATATTTGATCTGTACCATTACAATAGTTTAACCTGCATGTTTGACACTTAGACTATGTTGATTGCAATGTGTATTTATTATTATGTATTGTCACATCTCATCCTGCAACTGTATTGATTTTGCCATACATTGCCATACCACTGATCAAACAATATATTTCCATAACTATTTTAAAAATTATCGTCATGACTGTTAGTGTAAAATGTTGTGACATTTGATCACTATTTACCTACAGTGGCTCTCAAAGTATTCACCCACCTTGGATTTCCAAATTTTATTATTTTAAAACTTTTAATCAAAATGGATTCAGTTAGGAATTTTTGCCTCTGATCAACACAAAAAAAATCCACAGTATCAGTGTCAAAAATAAAATCTACCTATTTATTACAAATACAAATGGAATATAATTGATTGACAGCCATGAGTCTATTTGGATAAGTCTCTACCAGCTTTGCATATCTGGACACAGCAATTTCTGCCCATTCTTTGTAAAATTGCCCCATGTTGGATGGGAACCTTTGGTGAATGGCAATTTCCAACTCTGCTCATATTCTCGATTGGATTGAGGTCCAGGCTGTGACTGGGCCATTTCAGCACACTGACCTTTTTGTTTTTAAGCCTCTGCAGTGTGACTTTGGCTGTATGTTTTGGGTCATTGACCTGCTGCATAATGAATCTCTTCCCAAGTCCCAGGTCTTTTGCAGAGTTTAGAAGCAGATTTCTCTGTACTTTGCTGCAACCATTTTGCCCTATATTTTCTCAAGCTTTGCAGTCCCTGACGCAGAGAAGCATCCCCATAGTTCTGTACGATGCTACCATCACAATGCTTCACGGTTGGGATTGTGTTCTCCGTATGACGTGCAGTGTTAGACTTGCGCTAAACTGCACTTAGTGTTGGGACTTAAGCTCTATTTTGGTCTCATCAACCATATAATCTCCTTTCACTTGGTCTTAGATTCTCTCATAGGCCTTCTGGCAAACTCTAGCTGAGAGTTGATGTGAGTTGCTTTCAAGAATAGCTTTGTTTTTTCAGCTTTCTAATGAAGGCCACTTTTGTGAAGCACCTGGGCTATTGTTGCAATATGCACAGTGTCTTCCAGCTCAGCTGTGGAAGACTGCAACTCCTTTAGAGTTGCCATAGGTCTCTTGGTGGTCTCCTTGCCTGTATACTCAGTTTTTGAGGATGACCTGAAAACTTCATAATCATGCCATATGCTCTCAATTTCTGCATTGTAATTTTCTGTGCTCTAAGGGATATTCAATTCCCTGGACAATGATTGGTACTCTTAAAGAACTTTATTACAGATGGTGACCCTTTCCCTTAAGTTGACATTTATTACTATGTAACTGTTATGTAAATACATATTAACAACAATGTAATACCACAGGTTTCCCAATTTCCCATGCTTATTTCCTGGCTACAATGTTTTCTTCAAACAATCACATTTTATGTATGAACAATGTCATTCCTTGAATGATTGATTGTTTTATATGATTTTGCTGTATTTTGTTTTTTCATACAATCTAATATTGTCTTTTATATTTCTAATTAATCTAGAACAAATTGCTGATTTTATTTTTCACTTTGACATTATGGACTTTTTGTGTTGATCAGCGGCAAAAACTCCTGATTGAATCCATTTTGATTTTCAGGTTGTAACATTAAAATCTGAATAAGTGGCATGAATACTTGCACCACTGTACATTTTGTCATTTCATAAATTCATTTTAATTTCATGGGTGTCTTAGAACTCAGTTGACCATAGCATTGGCAACACCAGGGTTGTAGGTTTGATTCCCATAAAGGAATTTGAGAAAGTATGAGAAACAACGAAAATATTTTCACTCATTACTGTGAGTTGCTCTGGATCAGAGTGTCTGTTGAATAACTTCAATGTAAATGTAAATAAAAGTTACTGTAGTCTCAGTGGAAAAAAACGTCGCCATGTTGTTTTCTGTTACATACAGTAGTGGCTTATGTCTAAGTAAAAAAAA